>BDMV01000003.1:29696248-29918698 GCA_008326285.1 Oryza officinalis | reverse complement strand
GGATTATGTGGCAGGTAATAATCGCCATGAAATTAATTGGTGCAGTAATGCATTCGCTGATCTTGGGTAAATATTTTTGCTGCATTATTATTCAATCAAACATGTTTGGATAGCTTGTGCATATTGGAAATATATATTGCTTGAATTCCATTGTTACATAATATGTGTCTAGGTAGCTTGTGGTTGTCTGTACACAGTAAAAGATATTAGCATTATTTGATGTTAAAATGATTAAGTTTCTGACCTCTACCTTTTTTTACCTTTTGCATTATCTATCGTCAAAAAATTGTTGCACCCTGTTTTATTGCAGCAAGAGATTAATGCCTTAAGTTCAATTTTAGGTGCAAATGTCAAAAATCTTGTGGGGTTTGCTGATACCGAAGAGTACTATGCTCTAGTTTTATTACAAAAATAATTATTAAGTAATAAAACTATCAAAAAACTATAGGTTTAGCTCCAATTTAATCACAAGACTACAATGTTTATAGCACAAACGTATCGGTTGTGCTAGGGATTTAAACTCTAAAACCTATAGTTTTTTGATGACTTCAATATTAAATATGTAGTTTTGTTATACTTGGTCATAAATTTGTAGTTTTATGATAATTTTTCTGTGCTGATGCTGTAGTTTGTGAGACAACACCTTAAATATGTAGTTTGCATCAATTTGACTAAAGTATCTTTGATTTTGTGAAATTCAGTCAATACTTTATTATTGCGGGGAAAATGTGTTGCTATTAGAGAACCATGCAATTGTCTTCTTTGACTAATAAGTGACAACAATTTCAGGACAATACAGTTAAAATTGCTGATTTTAGACTAGCCACAAAAAAGGGCGAGAGATGAGTTTCTTCAAGGATAGAAGATTTGGCATCTTTAATGCAAATGATAAAGGTATGTTTTTTTGTCTCAACTCTAATAAGACAAAGGAACATACCTTTTAGATGGCCTAAATCATTATATGGTGCACTTCTATGTGTGTGCGAGTGAAGGTTAACAGCCCTGAAGGGCCTTATATTAACTATGATCTTAACTTTGGATAGCCATCGAAGAAAATGCACCCATACTTCCCCCTAAACTATAATACTGTGTCCTATAACTAAACCTACTATGGCATTGAAATCATACATCAAGTTTAGAAGATAGCAAAGTTCATAATTAAAGAATTTCACAAGATAGAAGGGAGATGGATGTAAAAGGTTATTAAATAGTATAATAGAGTTAGAGAAGTAGAAGGATCTAGCATCTTTACTTGATTCATCAGCTAGCTCTTTCAACTCTCTTTTTATGGTAGGAGATTCCTTTTCAAGATAATTTTTCATGCATATGCCTCAGACATCCAAAATAGTCCTTAGTTTCTAGTCTAAAAGTTTAAGATTGTTATTTTTGTTTTTAAGTGTAGATATATTCGTCAATGTTCATACATTAGTTATATGACTAGCCAAACAAAATAATAAAATAAGAACTTGTGTCTTCCTTCATGTAGAGCAGATTCATTGTTATCTCATAGAGCTAATTAGAAGCATGCAGTTGTAAGTTGCTGGTTGTTGGCCTCATATTTCATTAAGACATGAAATGTCATTTTTCAAATCTCCAAACCATTTGTATCTATATACTTAGATTTGTAGTGCATCTATACTATTTTGATATGAACCAAAATATGTTTCTTATTAAAACTAATGATCTGTGTGCTTGAACAGAGAGTGCCCAGCAAAAATTTGATGTCTTCTGTTTTCGAAATCTCATCAGAGAACTGGTTTTGCTAGAAAAGGAGTGGAGCCCCACGAAATGTCCTAGGATACTTTTGCCAGATACCTATATTGTTAACAATCCAGATGATCGTCCCTCAGTGGCTACTTTGGTTTCAAAATTGAAGGTATTAGGTGATTTGCTAGTTATTTCGTTTGATAATGTGTCATATCAGTAATTTTTCGTGAACAGCGAATTCAAGAGGAGGAATTAGCAAAAGTTTGTGCGCTCACGTATTTTCAAAGAGGAAGACATGTTCACACACAAGAGGAAGCATGGTTAGCGTAACAAAAGGAGGTTATGAAGGAATTGATCTTGTCTTGCGAGGCACTGGAAGGTAGGTTGATTTGTATCTCAAATATTTCAAAGTTTAACTCAGCATTAGGTACATTTATTACTGTATGGCCTTGAACATGCATAAATGAAAGAACACAAATTGTGAGGTATTATCCTGTATAGTTATCACACTCTTCAGGAAAGATTTCCAAGTATATTAACGTGTTCACTACACTAGATAAGGTCACCTGTGACGGGCCCAAACCCGCACCTTTGACGGATTTGGGCTTGGTCAGTGATCAGTGGTCACTGGTGAGTCCTGTCACCTTTGACGGGTGGCCGGCCGTCAGAGGTGACACACATCTCTGACGGGAAAATAAATAGACGTCCGTCAGAGGTGTTGGTCCCCGCTAGCTTAGGACCAGTTAGAACCCGTCACAGGTATCTCATCTCTGACGGACACATAAACAAAAGGCCGTCAGAGGTATTAGTCTCCGGTAGTTAGAATCCGTCACAGCTGGGCTACCTGTGACGGGCAAGAAAGTAAAGGCCCGTCACAGGAGAGTCAGCTCTGACGGTCGCGGTTTACGAATCCGTCACAGGATGATTACCTGTGACGTCTTTTTTTTATGACCCGTCACTGATGTGTTAAATCCCGAAAAAAATAAATACTAAATATTGGCTAGCCTCAGGATTTGCTAGCCATGCCCTCTGAAAAACAGAAAGATCACAGATACATGCCAGCCAGCGCCAATATCACATGCATTCATCAATTCATCAATTCATTCATCAATTCATTCATCATTTGCATCCCATTTCCCCCAAAATCACCCAAAAAGCATTAGATTTCAGATCCACTATGGCCTCAGTTCTGTTCTGTTCAAGCATTCTGCATCAATTAGTATCATTTGCATCAAGGACAAAAAAACAGAGGGAATCAGCTAAGACAGAAGGAGAAGCAAGTGTCCCAAAAAAACAAGTGCACATAATATGTTCTTATACATAAGACCAAGTGTAGATAGTCTGTTCTTAAGCATCCATTCATTCATCAATTCATTCATCATTTGCATCCCATTTCCCTCAAAATCACCCAAAAAGCATTAGATTTCAAATCCACTATGGCCTCAGTTCTGTTCTGTTCTGCATCAATTAGTATCATTTGCATCAAGGACAAAAAAACAGAGGGAATCAGCTAAGACAGAAGGAGAAGCAAGTGTCCCAAAAAAACAAGTGCACATAATATGTTCTTATGCATAAGACCAAGTGTAGATAGTCTGTTCTTAAGCATCGACAAAAAGGTTAAGTGTAGATAGTTTGTTCTTATGCATAAGACAACCAACAATAAAACCTAAAAATGGACAAGTGTAGATAATATGTTCTTATTCATCACTGGCCATTTAAGTCCATCCAAATGAACGACACAACAGGGCAACGCAAAATACGCATGTCATAAAAAACGACAAATAATTTGAAAATGGAGGGAGTAGTAAAGAGGTAATGTTCCAAATCAGTTTTAAATCTCTTTTCTAAGAAAATATACACAGGTGACCATATCCATCCAGTGAAAGTAAATTACATAGCATACCGTACCACAGAACCATAGAAACAACTATTTTTATATCACAGAAAATTGGATAACTGTTTTGTTCACGACATCACAAGTAGCCCAGTTCAATCGTCTATTACACGTGAAAACGTCCTTTCTTGTTCATTATTTGGGCGAGAATGAAGGCGCACAGTTCGCCTCTGATAGCAGGAGGGTTGATGGGTGAAACCTTCCAGCCAGCTCTACCTTTCTGTTCAATAATACATAAGTTAGCACGTTTATAAGATTAATATTTGGTATTGAAATGTTTGAATTTGCCATTAGCAACAACCTCAGGGTCGAAATTTTTGACCTCTCTTAGAAGTGTCGACATATTGTGGCACACGTGGAAACCGCACTGGTCCCCGATCTGTTGTGCGCATGCGAATTTGGTGTCATGATAAAGTTGGTCCTTGCCCTCCTTGTACCTACCACCCTTTTCCACATATGGTCCCCAAGCCATATTTAAGGCCTTGATGATTTCAGTGAAATTATACTCCTTTGCCTTACTTGAGTTAAGGTAGTAGACCCTACTCCATTGAGTATCCAAATCTATGGTCTCTCCGCCTAACGAAGAAGGTACAAACATGCCTTCTCGAGTTGCAGCGGCGTTCACTACATCCTGATCCGGGCCTTCTTCAACTGCGACATCAGGTGCCCCTTGCTCTCCATGCTTGCTCCAACATGTATATTTTTCCATGAAACCTCTCCTTATCAAATGAGAATGCACATCTGAACTATCATGGAACATCTGTTCATTCTTACATTCGTTACATGGACACAATATGTGCATGGCCATCCTGCTTTTTCTGTCATTGTCCGCAAATGTGACGAATTCAATGACCCCCTCCCTATACTCTTTAGACGAACGATGAACATGGTACATCCAACTACGATTCATCTGCAATCAACGACATAGGAAAAAAACTATATGATGATCAATTGGGAATGAAGGGAGAATAATGTATTTTTTACCTTTAATTTCAGCACAAATTCGCCCCCCTTACCCTCCCAACCGAATTGTGAACAGTGCACTGGTCGGGATGGAAAGCAGTTGGCAGTTAGATGGTATTTATAGAGATCCAACTCACCTCAAACGAGTTAAATAAATATAGCCCGTCAAAGATGTCGGCCAATTACCTTTGACGGGTTTTAACTCTCTGGCCGTCACAGGTGGGGTGATACCTGTGACGGCCAGGTAGTTAGAAGCCGTCACTGGTATTTCAGTGACGGCTTACGGTTCCAAGCCGTCAGAGGTGAGGTCATACCTGTGACGGGCCGCAGCCAGATGTCTCACCGATGACGGCAAACATAAGGACCCGTCAAAGGTGACGGTCATCTGTGACCAACCCATAGGCCCGTCACTGGTATGCGGTCACAGATGTAGGGTTGTGTAGTGCTAGTTGATCCAAGCATGGCTATGCAACTCCTACACCGACATCTAGTCATATTGTATTCCCTGTTATCAATGAGTACAATAGTTACCATCCTACGTGACATTATAAAACAATGCATAATTTAATAGAAAGAGGGACATTTGCAAAAATAAGTACAACATGATGAATGTAGACGTATGACTTATTTTACTCCGGTGCTGCGGGAACCTCTGCAACAACTTCAAAATAAACAGAGGCATCGGAAGTGGCGGAATCTATGCGACATACAAAAAGCTGTGGGCATATCAGTGGGGATAATGTACCTGGAACTTAACGAGGACCGTGTTGGCTGGCTCAACTGGTTTAACGGTTGGTTCAGAAACAAAAAGACATCGCAGGATTTATCTCTAAATCAGCAGTAGTATCATTACCGCCTACCGGTTTTAAGGGAACCAATAATAGTGATATTATATTCAGTGCCAGTTTTAAATAAACTGATACTATTAATGACGGTTGTAAATATTGTCCATGAATTATTGTTGCATGATATAAATACAATAAAATATGTTATGTTTGAAACTATGTTTGCATTATAGATAACCGATATGCCCAATCTAATTCCATATGGTTGCTTTGGCACTTTTTTTGCACGCTTTTTTTCCCAGCTCTTTGACACATTTTGGGTGTCCGATAAACTTTTACAGTTATTACATGAAATCATTTGATACATGAAATCTTATTATCCAAAAGGTAAAGAATTCTGAAACGAAAGGAGTAAATATTAACAAGAGAAATGCATGCGGTATCAATAGCCCATGAAAATGGGAGTTATTAATGACTATTGTTCACTACTACAGATTCTGTTTTTCCGTGTGGTCAAAACATGTTTTTCCGTGCGGAGGTATTGGCCGTCTGTACCTAGGGGTATGGGAAAATAAACATTTTCACGTGCTGGCGGCCCAACCGCACGAAAAAATACATCTTCCCGTGCGGTCCACTTAAGTCGACCGCACGGGATAATAGTTTATCCCGTGCAGTCCACTTAAGTCGACCGCACGGGATAATCGTTATCCCGTGCCGTCTAGTTAGACCGACCGCACGGGAAGATGTATTATTGCAGACGCCCTAGCACATTCTAGCCGTTTGGATAGATCTCGTATGGACTTGTATTTTTTTCATTGTGTTTATGAATGGTACACTATCAAATCTAGTCGCAGTTATTCACGATCAATTACAAACACAATTGAATTTTATAATAAAAATATCACAAGTTAAACCATATAAAACATTGATATATATAATTAAATAGCATATATACATGAAAGTAGCTAGATTGGTAGTGTAACAAATATTACAAGTTCTGTTTCCCTCACAAATAAATCTTTTTATTACACTGCATGTTCTCTCTCCCATTCCCTTATGCGTTTGAATTTGTCGTCACAAGCAAGTTCGCTCACAGGGTCATAGAACTCCCCTAGATGGTTGCAAATGTCGCAACGAATAAACCGACACAAGTCCGCGCACAAGTTGAGAAGCGTTTTTTTGTTGAACCAGTTTGCAGTAGATGGAATGCTTGAGAGCTATTGAAAATAGAAGAAAAATGATATGTGTTAAAATCAACTTCAATGAACTAGTTCGTATATATAAGGAGCACGATGACTTACATCTGTAAACTCGGTTCTATATCTCCTGCAAACTCTGAGCATCTCGCACATGTAATATCCGCATATGCTAGTGCCGAGGGGTTGCTTGTAACACTGCGTAAGAAAAGTACACACGTCAGTATTAAAAACTAACAATCGCATCATTAAGTTAATGAATATATGATCACATACCGACCAGCGTGCCTTTACGAGAAGCTTTGTTCTCTTTTGATCCTTTATGAACCTGCCATATCTTCTGTAATAGTCGTGTCCTCTACAAAGAAAAAATATTTTTTGAGCCAACTTTACAATTACATCTAAGCAGTATGGTATGCAGGAGGTTTGATTGAAACTTACAAATTCAGCAAGACAAGGAACTCCATGAACTTCTGCTCTTCGTGGTGGGCTGGATCAAGAACTACGACCAAGTGGTCCCTTGGATATACGAGGAATAGTATGCAGTGATCGCTGCAAACACTGTTTATGAATTACATAAGGCATTTGGTAGATATTTTGATGTGCTATGACATTATATGAACGGAACAAAGGGAATGTTGCTTATGTTAGGTGGTATGGGACCATCAAGACTCTTTTGTCCTCATGCGTGAGCATAGCTTGTCCCAAATAAGTTGCCACCTCGACCCTCTTATTCTTGTGTAACCTGTCGACATATGCTTGTCTTTCCTCCGGCATCTTGTCCTTTAGTTGCAGACCATCTAGATTTAGCCTCATAGTGTGGGCCGTCATGCAAACCCTCGTCGGGTTGGCGTAGCCTACTGAGGCCCCCGTTCTTTGGGCGTCTACCCATTGTGACCTAAGGAATTATGCAAGTTAAATAACTTATAATTTGTTGGCACACATTTGCTAACAACAAACAAGAGCAAAAACTTACAGGCACCACACGCCGATGAGATTGATATCCATTTTTTCCATCTTAAAGAAGGCGTGTAGGTCATTAAAAGTGATGATGAAGTTTCCGTTGGGTCCCTCGACGAAAGCGTTATCCGGGACCTTGACACTAATCATCCCGATTCCCTTCTCACTTGCTCTTAGATACCAGTCAGGCAGCAACCTCATTGGCCATAGGAGTTCAAGCATGATGTGGTACGGCAAGAACGGCTTGCCATATTCGTACACCTTTGGCACTTCTGTAGAATCCCAAGATTGCATTTTGTCTGCATGACCTAGTACGCTTTTCTATGCTTTCGTTTGTGGTTCAGGTGAGCTTGGCTTTGGCGGACCCTGTCCCCTGAATGACTTGAAAACTATCCTCGCCTCATACTCTGCCATTTCCTTCGGTTTGTACATAGAAACCATTTGTGGTATGAGCTTGTGGGCTTGCGAAGTAATTGGCTCCTGGATAGATGCATCGTCCCTTGAAGGTGGCACAGGTTGCACGAGAGCAGATTGTGGAGTAGGAGGCGATTGATGAGCAGGAGATGGCTGCCGAGGTAGCGGAGTTGGGGATTCTGCTGCCGCAGGTGTTGGCGCAGAATTTCGACCCGTCCAGCAACCAAACGGGTTCCGCGTTACCACGGCGGCCTTGGAGATCTGCTTAACTCCAGCACAGGTTCAAATTGGCTTGTCTAGTCGTGCGCAGAGCGTGCCAGTTGATTTGATCTGCAATCAACAAGAAACAAGTAAACCATATCAGAAAACAATGGTCGATCGGCCGATAGGCCGATGTCACATTGTTATAGCCCAGCCGATAGGGCAAAGTTGTATCGGCTTACTTGATATAATAAGCAAATTGAAGAGATCTAATCTCATCGGCCCATGCTAAAAGCGTCTGACAGATTAATGAAATTAGCCGATGAGGGTTTCATGAGGATAACTACACTAGCTATTACTCTAGTGTAAACTTATACAAGTCAATCGGCTAACATAAATACACCAACCACAAAGAAGTCTTTAAAAACACTCTGTGACCGATATGTTTATATTCGTCAATCCACATGTATAAGTGGCAAACACATGCAAAAACATAAATAATCACATGCATTAGATAAGACCGGCTGAAACCCCGGCGCTATCCTTAATTACAATCGAAAACAGGCTTCGTGTTAGATCTCAGGACTAAGGTCGATAGCAACTCAAAGTGTGAATCGAGACTTAACACAAAGAAAATCAAGCCGTCGATTGCTTTTGGGAATGGTAAATGCCTTAGATAATCTAAACGAGCAAACTGATTCAACCATCATCAGCAACAAACCCTAAAACGAGTTAACTGCTGACGAGACAGAATCAGAAAACCGCGTCAAGATTAGCTAACACACGGTAAACGACGATCACATCATCAGGGCTTAACGTGCCTAAAGCGACACGCTAACCCCGACGATGCAAATCGTCGGGTACGAGTTCTTACCTTGCTCTTAGGAAGCAAGAACTCGTCAGAAGTCAACCTCTTGCGAGGGTTGGCGATGCGCCGAAAGTAGATTAGTTTGATTGTATGATTGATTGAGAGAGAGTTTCTATGTACAAACTATCAGGATATTTATACCCAAGGTTACAACAGAACCCTTGTAGGGTACGATCTTATCTACAACTAACAAACAAGTCCTTGCGGCAGACTTAAGCCACAGATTAGATCTAAACTACTTAATTTACAAGATACAACTGCCTAAAACCGAGCTTTATCTCTATTTGGCAACTTCCTTGAAGCTTATTCCGAGCCCAGACCAAGCCCACGCTGACTCTGTCAACTTACAACCCGTATCGGCCAACAATCATATCGAATCCGTATCGGCCGATACACTATTTCTGGCAACACCTCCCCAGTCCGATATGGTTACCGGGTCCGATACGAAGCCTGGTCCAACTCCAACTCAATCCTTCCTCTCTGCTTCGGTTTCCTCTTTTCTTTCCAAGTCGATTACCAAAATCCGTCGTTAACACATGCCCCCCAATTCCGCTTCATTATATAATGTGGCAGAATTAGCTCCGAGGAATCCATCGACTTCTTTGCTAGGTCTTGTCTGAAAACCGTGCAGATCCAGATTCGAATCCTTCCGCCGCCGATTCAACAAACCCTTCACGTTTCTCAACTCCGGCGACCCCTCGGCGTTCTGTCAACATCGACCCCCTTCACAGTGACCCCTTCAATGACAACGATGGCCTCCGCCCCGTTCTATGCCTCCGAGATCCCTGCGGTAAGTCAATTTCTTCAAAATCCACATTATCGCTTTTTCCGCCGATTTCTCCAAGTTAAGGTTTTTACTCTCTGCCCCCCGGGTCTTATATTTTCATTGTCATTCTCACGATCTAGGTCTTCAAAAACCAAATCTTGATCCCCACCGATGACAAATCCCATCGCTTTCTGCTAGGCCCCATGGGCGACTGCGACCCAACTTGGCTAATCAATGCTAAAACGGACAGAATCCCCTTTAGGCAAGCCAAGCCCAATGTGTCTTCATGAAAACATACTTTCAGGTCCTGGCCATCCAAGCTCAACGGATACAGAACCTGGCATAAGAGGATTGCTGCTGCCAAACAAGTCCACTGGGACGAGATTGGGATCGGCCAATGCATCACTTTATCCCTGGCCGATACCAAGAAGAATGAGCCACTCATGTCAGCTGCCAGCTACTTCTAGTCCAGTACCTTGAACGCCTTTGTGTTCAAACAAGGTCCGATGACCCCCACTCTTATAGATGTCAAGATACTGACAGGACTGGATATTGACTCTGAGATCAATCCCTTCAGCCTCCTGATAAACAGCAATCACAAGTTGAAGACCAAGAAAATCGGAGGCTGGTCCGGATACATCTCTGAACACATGGAACAGGGATCGGTCTCAGAGCGAGAACATGTAACTTTCCTGACATTCTGGTTGGAGAGATTTGTCTTTTATGGATCGACCTGTGGCCCCACCACAAACTGTCAACACTTGGCTCAGGCTTTGGTCGACAAGAAACAAATCCCCTTGGGCCGATACCTCCTGGGAGCTGTCTATCGGCTGCTCCATGTCTCTACACAGGACCTGATGCTAAAACAGACTGTAGCTCATGGAGGACCATGGTGGTTCATTCAGCTTTGGCTAACCATTTACACCAATACCATGGTTGATCGGTCACCTCTATCGGACTCTTGCTTTCCATCAAAATACGCCGATCACGAAGATCCCAGGAGCAGAAGATGCATGTCCTATGGGGAAGCGGCCTCCGTTTACCCAGGTGCAGACCAATCGGCCGATGACATGGCTACATGGTTCATTCATTTCTTCACCGGCCCTCCATCAGCCAGGATGGACATGTTTGTCTACACATCGGACCGAGATTTTGAACTCCTCGACGATCTTCAGCTGAGCTTGATAAATGACGACATGGAGTCACGGGAGTTATTCATGATCGGCCTCACTTCGAGCCTGCTCCCAGTAGGCATATTTCAAGGAAGGAGCACCAGCCTGTCCTATGAGTTTTACAACCCAATGGTAGCTGCTAGACAATGCGGGCTCGGGCAACTCCCCATCAGTCTGTACCTTCACAAACTCCTAGAGAGCAGAGGCACAATTCCATCAGCACTGGTCATGAGCAAAGCGCTAGAAATCGAGCTCCCAAAACTCGGCGACTGCGACCGGCTGCATCTGAACGCTTTCGTCCACATCAATTTCCAAACATGGTGGCAAGAGTGGGCCGGTCACATTTTCCATCAATCGGCTAGATTTTATGTGATGGAGCTCATCCAAGGTATCAGCCCTCAAGTCCCAGATGAGCCCACTTCATCTGTGAGCAACAGCGGGCAGAATATTTTTTATGCTCAAGCCGTAGCCCCATCAGGATCAACCATCCTGGAGTCCATCATCGGCCTTATTGCTCCAAAGATATCATCATTACTTCGGGGGCCAATGATTAAAGAAACACCCAAGAGGAAAGCGCCAACCAAGGGCAAATCCCAAAAATCCAGCAAGAAGGCTAAAATCGACGACCAAGCCAATCTTGAAGAGCTAGACCCCTCCATGGAAGAATTCCTTGAAGAACAAGTGATGGAGGAGGAAGTCGATGCAGTGGCTGCCAATGCATATGAAGAAGAAGACCTATCGGCCGAAACCACCAAGGAGCCATCGGCCGAAGCTACTGAGATTCCACCGGCCGATGACCAAGGCGATGCCCCCCAATCAAAAAGGACCAGACATGCGGTTCGCAAGGTCAGTATAATCTCTTCTTCGCGTTTACATAATCCCCTTGTAATGTCATACTTTAACTTCATATCCTCTTCAGGCTGCGGCGTCGTCTATGTTGAAGGAGAGAACTCGATCGGCCCCTTTACCCAGAACCAAGAAAGCCACTCTACAACGGCGCGAGCGAGCCAAGGCACGATTGAGGACTCCTTCTCCTTCTCCACCACCCTCTCCGACTGTCTCGGTAAGAGTTGATTTTTGCATTATCTTGCTATTTACATAACCCTATTTACCTATTTTCTGCTTTTTCAGCCTAGGGCTCCATCACCTTCTCCACATCGGCCAACCCCCTCGCCAACTGCTTCAACACAGCAAAGGGAGGCCGGTGCAAGCACCACCGATGCTCCAACACAGGTAACCACGATTACTCTGATCCCTTTTCTGCCGGTTCCTGTTTAACAAGGCTAACCTTGACCCATATTGATATTTGCAGAACCTAGCCGATATGTTTTCTTTTGATATCGGCCAGTTTCTTGATGATGAGGACAAGGAGCCACCCACCACAACCAGGGCGTCAATTTCTGATGATCTGAAGAATCGGCTGACCGACATCGCCAATCGGCTGGAGTCCTCGTTGGAGTACTCGGTGGAAGATTGCACCCCCATCAGGGTTAGGGTACAAGAAATTCAGGATGAACTGCCCGAAGGCCTGATGGAGATTCTAACACCGGCCATCTTCTTGGAGCAATACCGATTCAAGCTTAACAAGGCAAAAGAAAGACTCGCAGAGCGACGAGAGCGTGAGCAACTGGAATCGACCCTGTCCGCTAGCAGGGCTCAAGTTAATGCTGACAAGACCAAGTTGGACGAGCTAGCGGTGGAGCCGATTGTCTTGAAGCACACACTTGAAGAACACCGTCGTCTCGAAGCAGAGCTAGAATCGAAGCTGGAAGCCACGTGCCACGAAATCCAAGAAGTTGAAGCCGGGATAGCTGCATCACCCAAGGCTATCGAAGACCAGACGGCAAAGCTCAAGGCATCGGCCAAGTATCTTGCCACCCTGAGTAAGTCGTTGAAGCCAATCCCAGGGTCGACGGCCGATGACGCCCAAGCTATAGAAGATATTGAACAAATTCGCCGTAGAGCCATTGCAGCTATTGCAGACTTCATAGGGTGATGTAACCTTTTTTTTCTTTTTACCGTGTAAATACAAACCTTATCGGCCACGCAGCCGAATTTGATCTAAAAATTCCAGTGTGAAAATTGTTTCTGAAATCCATCCTACGAACAGATATCCCTTTACTAATCAATCTCATCGGCCAGAAAGCCGAATTCGATCTTACTCTGAAGAAGAAAATTCCTTGAAAAATTCCGCGTTTGTATATATATATGGCCCCCAAATTTTAGAAGATGAGGGCTCATGTTGTAAAATTTGAACTAAGGGCGATAGTATGTATCGGCCATCTAAAGACGATGCATAACACATCAGCTGTAATCATAAATCGGCTGGAGGGCCGATCATGAGTCGATCCAGACGCTAGGATAATATTTCTTCAAGTACTTGCCATTAAGAGCTCGTCCATAAATCTCGCCATCCAACCCCTTGAGCAAATAAGCATTGTGAGGAACACAGTGATGAATTTGAAAAGGACCTTCCTAATTAGGTGACCACTTGCCGAATTTATTATCTCTGGAACCAATCGGCATTATTAATTTCCATACAAGATCCCCTTCTTCAAACGACTTGGCGACAACTTTTTTGTTGTAATGACGAGCCACTCTATCTTTATCACGTTTGATCTTCTCTAAGGCCCGTAATCGAACATGCGCCAAATCGTCTAACTCATCTACCATAAGATTATGGTACTCATCGGCTGTCAGGTCGTCTTGCAAGGCAATCCTCCTTGAGCCGATGTTGGTTTCCCACGGCAGCACCGCTTCGTGTCCATAAACCAACTGATACGGAGGCACTTGAATTACACCATGGCAAGCCATCCGATACGCCCAAAGGGAATCAGCCAGCGTTGTGTGCCATTGCCTCGGCTGTTCATCGATTTTCCTCTTGATTAACTTGATTAAAGTCTTATTAGAAGCCTCTGCCTGTCCATTAGCTTGCGCGGAGTAAGGAGAAGAATTTAATAATTTAATGCCCATGCTATCGGCGAACTGGACGAACTCATCGGACACGAAGATTGATCCCTGATCGGTGGTTATCATCTGAGGTAACCCAAACCGATATATAATATATTCCTTGACAAACTGAATTGCATCTTTGGAATCAACCTTCTAAAGGGGAACGGCCTCAACCCATTTTGTTAAGTAATCTGTAGCCACCAAGATATATTTGTGTCCCTTACTCGATGGCGGGTTAATCTGGCCGGTCATATCTATTCCCCATCCACGAAATGGCCATGGCTTTATGATTGGATGCATAGCCGATGCCGGTGCTCTTTGAATTGCTCCAAACTTCTAACAATCCTGACATTCTTTATAATACTTGAAACAATCCTCTAGCATGGTTGGCCAAAAATATCCGACGCGCTTCAACAGCCATCTCATTTTATGGGCCGATTGATGGGTTCCACAAATCCCTTCATGTACTTCACTCATAACAGTTTTGGCCTCCTCGGGGCCTGGGCACTTGAGTAAGACACCATCAATCATCTGATAATACAAGTCATCGTCCAGCAGGACATAATGTAAAACTTTATACTTCATTCTTCGTGACGCCGATTGAGAAGGATTTCTCAAATACTCGATGATATCAAACCTCCAATCATCGGCATGCACGAGAGCGATCTGAATCTGAACAACTTTAGCCATCGGCCTGTAACCTGATGCCCCCTGAGCTAAATCATTGGCCTCGAAGTTTTGCTTCCTGGGTATATGCCTCATCGTCACAATCTTAAAACCTTGCAGTAACTCCCTGCACTCCTCGTTGTAGACTCTGAGAATATCGTTCTTGCATTCATACGCCCCAGAAAGTTGATTGATTACCAGTTGCGAATCACCAATGATTTCTACGGAATCGGCCTCGACTTCTCGTAATAACTGCAAGCCTTTAAGCACCGCCTCGTACCCTGCTTGATTGTTAGTATAATAAGGCTTGATGGTAAAAGCAAACTCAAAACTTGCCCCCCGAGGGGATATGATAACTAGGCCTATACCGCATCCATGTCTACAGACAGACATATCAAAATACAAGGTCCATGGCACAATATCTGAATATGCAATTGAGTCATCTCTGTGCTGAACAATAAAATCGGCTAGGGCTTGTCCCTTGATCGCTTTAGCCGATTCATACCGTAGGTCGAACTCTGTCAAGGCAAAAATCCACTTCCCAATTCTTCCTTTTAATACGGGGGCCGACAGCATGTATTTCATCACATCAGCCTTACTTACCACGATGCACTCATTGGAAAGCAAATAATGCCTCAACTTAGTACATGAGAAATATAAGCACAAACAGAGTTTTTCTACCGACGTGTATCTTGTCTCAGCGTCTAGCATCCTCCTACTGAGATAAAAAATAGCTCTTTCCTTACCATCAATATCTTGAACCAAGACTGAGCCGATGGATTTCTCATCGGCCGATAGGTACAGTCTGAACGGAACCCCTTTCTGTGGAGGGATTAGAACTGGCGGAGAGGTTAAATACTCCTTGATATCGTCCAGCGCCTTCTACTGCTTATCACCCCATACGAACTCTTCATCCTCTTTTATCTTCAATAACGGAGTGAACGGCTCTATTCTTCCTGACAGGTTCGATATAAAGCGCCGAACAAAATTGATCTTGCCGAGCAGAGATTGTAACTTGGTCTTGTTCATCGGAGGTTTGATTTTCTTTATAGCATCGATATTCTTCTGTGTAATCTCGATTCCTCTTTTGTGGACCAAGAAACCCAGGAACTGACCGGCCGATACGCCAAAGGCACACTTGTTAGGGTTCATTTTTAAGCCATACTTCCTCGCTCTTTCAAGTACTTTGCGTAAATCGGCCAAGTGCATATCATATTCTCTTAACTTCACGACGACATCATCAATGTAAACTTCAATCAAAGAGCCGATGAGATCATGAAAAATATAATTCATGGCCCTCTGATATGTAGCTCCAGCATTCTTCAAACCGAATGTCATGACAACCCATTCATATAGGCCGATTGCCCCTGGGCATCGGAAGGCTGTTTTGTGAACGTCTTCTTTGGCCATGAAAATTTGGTTGTAGCCTGCGTTCCCATCCATGAAGCTGATAACCTTGTGTCCAGACACGACATCGACAAGCAAATCGGCCAGAGGCATAGGGTACTCGTCTTTCGGTGTTGCTTTGTTCAAGTCTCTGAAGTCAATACATACCCTAAGCTTGCCATTCTTCTTCACTACTGGAACTATGTTGGAGACCCATTCTGCGTATCGGCAAGGTCTGATGAAGTTGGTACCATAAAGTCGTCTGATCTCTGCTTTGATAGCTTCGTGCATATCGGCCTTGAATCTCCTAGGAGCTTGTTTAAACGGCCGATAGCCTGGTTTGATTGGTAGCCGATGTTCTACAATTGATCGGCTTAATCCTGGCATCTCATGATATTCCCATGCAAAACAATCCATGAATTCTTTCAACAGATTTATAAGATTACTCTTGTATTCCTTTGGCAGGTTAGCACTTACGTACGTCGGCCTAGGCCTGTCACCTATCCCTATATCAATCTCTTCAAGTTCATCGGCCGACGTAAAACCGTGTCCCAACTTGCCATCTAGCTCGTCCACCGCATCATCTGTGTAGGGACTAGCTTGTTCATCTTCAACGGCGGACGGCACATCTTTGCTAAAGTAACTGCTTGTCTTGATCTTCAATCGTCTCGATGTCGCAGTCAGTTACTTTGAGGAAATCGGCGTCCCAGACTCGTCCGGACAAGCAGTCGATTCCCTCCATCTCCCATACTGCGAGATCGCCATTGGCCACGTGTACTGACCGATCGGCCTGCACGATCTCAACCTGGTCCCCTTGCCATTGCATGAGGCATTGGTGCATTGTTGAAGGGACGCAACAATTTGCGTGGATCCAATCCCGTCCCAACAACAAGCTGTAGGAACCCTTTCCGTCGAAGATGAAGAAGGTGGGGGGTATTGTTTTGCTGCCCACGGTGAGTTCCACGTTTAGCAATCCTTGAAATGCCAAATCGGCCAATTGGGAATCGGTCAAGCTGAGGCTGTAACACCTGTTCCTTATGTCTCTAAACCTCTGGATATACTCTGGGACCGATTCATCCACTTGTTGCATGATGGCAGTTAGATCGGACAGTTTCATCTCTTGTACGCCATTGTAGAAATACCTATGAAACTGTTTCTCCAGATCTATCCATCCTCTGATGGAATTGCAGGGTAAAGATGAAAACCACGTGAATGCAGACCCTGATAAGGATAGAGGGAAAAACCTCACCCTCAACGCCTCGATAGCCGATGTCTTCCCGCACTGTGCTAGGAATCGGCTGACATGCTCGTACGTTGAGACGTTGTCCTGCCCCGAAAACTTGGAGAAGTCCGGGATCTTGTATCGGCCTGGCAATGGCACTCTGTCAAATTCCTCGGGATACGGGTGCCGATACACTGTAGAGTTTTCCTTGGGCTTCAAGCCGAACTGATCTCGCATCACTTCAGCTATCATATCAGCCCAGTATCCTGCGGGCCGATGTGGGAGGTCTTGCTGATATGATTGCTGCAAGCCCTCTACTTGATACTGCCTGGGCGAGTACGGCTGGTAGTGGTGATCAAGATTTTGCGCGCCATACTACCCTGCGGTGTGCTGCTGGTAGCCTTGTGGCACATTGTATGTAGCTTGAGGTGGAGGATTGTTGAACATCGGGGCTTGTGGCTGTCCGGCCGATGGCTAGTGAACAGGAACTTGCTGCATCGGCTCGATCACTGGTTGCTTCCCCTTGGTCCATTGAGCATATTGCTCCTCCGTGATGTGCTGAGGGCTCCCCCCTGTCTGACTGGTGAGGACCAGTGGCAGTGTTGTTGTTGGCAGCGCCGATGGGGGTGGCATCGGCGCTGTCGACTGAGCCGTGCTCAGGTCGTCCCTCAGGGTCCGATAGGCAGGGAACTTATTTTCTGGTAAGAAAATCGGCCCCTGAGGCTTGTACTAGTGAATTGACCCATCTAGGATCGATTTGACCGTATTGGTCAATGTGTTCACCAGGATCCCCGATTGGTTGACTAGCGCAGAATGAACTGCGGAGTCAATCCTGTCTTGCAACGTCGGCGCTGCAGTATCTTCAGTCTTGACGGTGTGGTCGTGCGCCGTCGCCGACGTGCCAGCTCCATCTCCAGGACTCGACATAACTACCTTGGATTTTTGGATCAAGGTAACTTGCCGAGTCCTAGAATATGTTTGCAGGTACATATTCTGGAACTGCTCGACCAGATTTTCCATCTCAGCCTTCTGCTCTGCATTGAGCTGGTCGGCGGTCACAGGGACGATGTTCTCCTCGGAAATCTCGACCTGCTTTGACATCTTGACGAGATTTGTTGCTGTTGCAGAGTTTGCGTTCTTCGTCCCACCAGGCGTGCCAAAAGCGTGTTATCGAAACACAGCTTTTGGCGAACGGTGGAGCGTGGTCTCTCTGGAAGTGAAGTTGAAAATCGAAGTCCCACCGGGCGTGCCAAAAGCGTGTTGGCGCAGAATTTCTACCCATCCAGCAACCAAACGGGTTCCCCGTTACCACGGCGGCCTTGGAGATCTGCTTAACTCCAGCGCAGGTCCAAATTGGCTTGCCTAGTCGTGCGCAGAGCGTGCCAGTTGATTTGATCTGCAGTCAACAAGAAACAAGTAAACCATATCAGAAAACAATGGTCGATCGGCCGATAGGCCGATGTCACATTGTTATAGCCCAGCCGATAGGGCAAAGTTGTATCGGCTTACTTGATATAATAAGCAAATTGAAGAGATCTAATCTCATCGGCCCATGCTAAAAGCGTGTGACAGATTAATGAAATTAGCTGATGATGGTTTCATGAGGATAACTACACTAGCTATTACTCTAGTGTAAACTTATACAAGTCAATCGGCTAACATAAATACACCAACCACAAAGAAGTCTTTAAAAACACTCTGTGACCGATATGTTTATATTCGTCGATCCACATGTATAAGTTGCAAACACATGCAAAAACATAAATAATCACATGCATTAGATAAGACCGGCTGAAACCCCGGCGCTATCCTTAATTACAATCGAAAACAGGCTTCGTGTTAGATCTCGAAATAGGACTAAGGTCGATAGCAACTCAAAGTGTGAATCGAGACTTAACACAAAGAAAATCAAGCCGTCGATTGCTTTTGGGGATGGTAAATGCCTTAGATAATCTAAACGAGCAAACTGATTCAACCATCATCAGCAACAAACCCTAAAACGAGTTAACTGCTGACGAGACAGAATCAGAAAACCGCGTCAAGATTAGCTAACACACGATAAACAACGATCACATCATCAGGGCTTAACGTGCCTAAAGCGACACGCTAACCCCGACGATGCAAATCGTCGGGTACGAGTTCTTACCTTGCTCTTAGGAAGCAAGAACTCATCAGAAGTCAACCTCTTGCGAGGGTTGGCGATGCGCCGAAAGTAGATTAGTTTGATTGTATGATTGATTGAGAGAGAGTTTCTATGTACAAACTATCGGGATATTTATACCCGAGGTTACAATAGAACCCTTGTAGGGTACGATCTTATCTACAACTAACAAACAAGTCCTTGCGGCAGACTTAAGCCACAGATTAAATCTAAATTACTTAATTTACAAGATAGAACTGCCTAAAACCAAGCTTTATCTCTATTTGGCAACTTCCTTGAAGCTAATTCCGAGCCCAGACCAAGCCCACGCTGACTCTGTCAACTTACAACCCGTATCGGCCAACAATCATATCGAATCCGTATCGGTCGATACACTCTTTCTGGCAACACCTCCCCAGTCCGATACGGTTACCGGGTCCGATACGAAGCCTGGTCCAACTCCAACTCAATCCTTCCTCTCTGCTTCGGTTTCCTCTTTTCTTTCCAAGTCGATTACCAAAATCCGTCGTTAACAGCAGGCTCTGCAGGTGGAGAAGGTACTCTTTTTGGGGATGGAGATCTTGCTGGGATCGGAGATTTTGATGGGATAGGAGATCCTGGTGGGGTTGGGGAATTCGGTGGGGATGGCGGTGCTGGAGGGGCAGCCGTCTGTGGCACCGATGGAGCTGGGGTCGTCAACGTTGCCTGTCCCGTGAGGATGATGTCTCGACGATGCCAAAGGATGAACTGGTTCACCGCATCTCCGAGTAGTTCTATCCTCTCTGGTGTTGGAATGTCCAGCTCCAACGACATTTGATCGGCATTAACCCTTCCCACTTGCACCCTTGCGTAGTCTTCCGAAATTGGGATATTATGGAACTGTCTCCCTGGTATCGCCAGTCCGGAGCCAACCTCCTTCGTTTTCCCCACTCTGCCTATCGGAACGACAAGGCTGCACGGTGTTGGACCGGTAATAAGATCGACCAGGTAGGGTGTTGTTTCTATGGACCCGACACTGCTCGGGATCTGCACCGTCTGCTTGGCTTGAGGAACTAAGCCCGGGAAGGCTTGGGGATGTTGTGCGGCTAGCCTGTAGAACTGTTGGGTGATTTGTTGGGTTACTTGTTCGGTGACTTCTTCGTGCAACTTCACCATGTAGGCGTCCCGCTTCTTGTAACTTTTGAATTCCGTTGGAAACCCTACCTTCCAACTTGTCCTTGAAGATTTTCCTCTTATCCTCCCGGAGTGTTCGGCAGTCCCCAAAGAAGCGGTGAGTTCGTCATGCTCCCTTCTGGCGACGAACTCCCCTGACTTCTCCTTCTCAGCAATCTGTTGGAGAGACGTGGTCACATGCTCGATGTCAAGAGACTCAAAAAGCATCTCACCCTCATCCGTCACTTGCCCCGTACTTCGTGCCCATACTCAGTTGCGACTGCGCGGATTTAGGGGCTGGACCAACAATGGCTTCCTTTGAGCTGCAAACTTTTCCTCCGTAGCTCGCCATTGCTCCACTTGACCGTTGTATCCACTAGACCCCAATCGGTGTGGATATTTGTTTTTCTTCGCCAGCTCCGACATCTTCTTCCTCCTTGCCAGAGCTTCAGGTGTTGTTATCTTGGCCACAAACTTGTCCCATTCGACTGGCGGGATATTGCCGTATTTTTCAAATGGAGACTTGTTCTTCTAAACATAATTAGTGTTCATGTCAGACTTCCACTGGCGCCACCGACGGGCCATTGTACTCAACACAAATCTGCTCCTAATAACCTCTGATCCAAGCGGATACACAAGGTACTTCTGTAGCTCTTCCCACATTAAATTCTTGATGTGCTGGTTAACGTCCTTCCACTCATCCATGTTCAGCGGCCCATGAAGTCTTGCCACTATCCCGCATGCGCTGCTAAACTTGGCCATCACGTGTTTCGGCTCGACGGGCTTCCCATCTTCGTTCAGAGCAGCAATGTAGTAGGTCTCCTTCGGCAGCTGGTTCCTGCTCCTCTCACTACGTCATTTCTTTGCACGTCCTCCTCCACTTGCTGACGTGTCCGTTGGATCTGGCCCTGATGTGGCTGTGTCGGCCTCTGTACGAGTAAGCCATTAGACGGCTATGATCGGGAACGTTAACAAATGTAGAACGGTTAGGATTGTGAACTTATTGCTTGCTCGATAGGAATATAATCAGGGTCATTCTCCGGTTGCTCGGTGGCCATTTGAGCTAGTTCTATTTCAAACGAGTCGCTCGGTGTGCGTCAAGATTCCTCGCTCAACGGCGCTTCATTTCCAACAGCTGCTTCATGTGTCTCTGAGCGCGGATTGTTCGTGGGCTCTGCGCCCGATGTAGCTACGGGTGTCAGGGCAGGCTGATTGACCGTTGGTTCTGTGCCCGACGTTGGTACGGCTGTCTCCGAGGGAACTTCGTTCTTCGACATTTTCTTCTATATGCCATCTTCGAAGGGGAAAAATTCGCATCTCAATATATATTACTAAGTACATACATATATAGTAGAAAATAATTGATAAAATTTGCTATAGAACACTTCAGCTTTCTGGTTATAAGATACTTTAGTTTTACAACTTTGACACTCAGTCCATTATTCAATATATCCCTTCGAATCGAGAGAAAAAACTTCGTAAAAGACGATTTAACTCGGTTCACCTAGCATATTTAAAACATAACAAATTTTAGATGGTTAAAAACAAATTCCAAATTTTAAAGTTAACCCAAATTACTAAAATAAATAATATTTTACAGAAAGTCTAAATTCAAAAAATAATATTTCAGATTCTATTTTTTTCAAAAATTTGAATGTGTTTGATCTCAGTGATTCTAGACAAGTTTTGAGGTTTGCAAAATATGTTTAAATTCATCCAACAATTTGTTTAAATTTGTATTATGCAAGGTGGTTCATGGGTAAAATTATCTTTTGCAATGTTTTATCAATCTATTTGAAGGGAATATATTAAAATAATGGTCGGACCAAAAGAGCCTCGCCGTAGTGTGTCCTCGAGCAAAATTTTCCAACAGGGTGTTATGATCAAAATATATACAATCTGTTTTTGCTACTTTGTTTTGGGTATATCTTCCAAAAATATTTCGTTTTGTGTAGAGGCAAATGGAGGGACATGGATTGGCGCGCAACGGGATTGATTTTTTTTAAAGTGTTCATCGGTTACATGTCTTTTTGAATCTTCGAATTCAATCCCGTTGTATATAATATATATCTTGATTCGATCAAAAGTATTTTTTTAGCTTTATGCTAATTGATGTGATATTTGTTATTATATTAATTACATACATACTAAATACATTGAACATACTATAATTGAATATACTACTATAATTGAATATAGAAATTATATATACTATATAGAAATTTGCTTCTCAATATATATTACTAAGAAATTATATATATATAGAAATTATATATACCACATATACTAAATTCACATATAATCACATATAATCATCCAAAATTCACATATAATCATCCAAAATTCACCTATAATACATCAAAATGTCTTCGCATTATATACAAAACAAAAAAAAAATTCACACGTACTAGGTGGCGAGGGAGGTGGCCGTGGAGGAGAGCCGGCGGTAGCGGTGGCGTCGGCCGCGTGGAAGGGGCCGGCGGCGAGGGAAGCGGCCGTGGAGGAGAGCGGCATCGACGGCGTGGAAGGGGCCGGTGGCGAGGGAGGCAGCCGTGGAGGAGAGCGGTCTCGACAGCGTGGAGGGAGGAAGCTAGGCGGCGGCGTTGGCGGTGTCAGCGACGTGGAAGGGGCCAGCAGCGAGGGAGGCGGCTGTGGAGGAGAGCAGTGTCAACGGCATGGAGGGAGGAAGGCGGCGGCGTCGAGGGGACCAGCGGCTAGCGGCGAGGGCGAGGAGATGAGACGGCGGTGGTCGATTTTGGCAGCCTGGCGGCGGTGACGAAAATGTCTTCGGACTTAGAAATTTTGGGAGCCCGCCCATACCTTATATAGGCAGCCATCTTTCCGTGCGGAGGACTTAAGACACCCGCACGTAAAAGTATTATCCTGTGCGGGCCATTAAGTGACCCGCACGGGACAATGGTTATTCCATGCGGGCGACTAAGACGTCCGCACTCAATAATTATTATCCCGTGCGGGTCTTCTATGTGGACCGCACGCAAAAATAATTTTTCAAAAATATTTATAGTACCTAATTATTTCTTTATTTCCTGATATTTCTTTCTTTCTTTCCTGATATTTATTTTTCAAATAATTATTTCTTTATTTCCTGATATTTCTTTCTTTCAATCCTGATATTTATTTTTCAAATAATTATTTATTTATTTCCTTATATTTCCTTTTAATGGTTCTTTCTTTCTTTAAACCATTAAAAAAATACCATAATTTTAAAAAAATACCACATAAATTGTGTTACACAAATTTTTCGCATAAATAGACCATACGACATAAGACACATGTAACATTTTTCCGCCGATAAATAAACCATTACGAAATATTTTCTTTTCCATGTGACAACAACTCTAACATATTTTCATAGAGATAAACAATTACAAAATAAATTATCGTTTTACACTTTTTACAAAACCGTCCGTCCGCCTCTTGCAAAAGTTGTCTTCATCAATCTTTCGCTCTATGTGTTTGATCCGGTTAGGAAGATCTGTGAATAACGGTACGTTGTCGTATTGGTTGTAATCTGACGCGTCTTCGATGTTATCAATGCCAACAATTTGTTGCTTGCCCGATACAATAATGTCCATCCACTCATCGGATAGGTCCTTCACATAGAAAACTTGTGCAACACGCTCAGCGAGAACCCACGGATCATCCTTGTGTCCTAGTTTACTGCGTTCGACAACCGTAAGGCCATAGTTATTGATAGATATGCCTGTTGTGTCTTTGACCCATTGGCATCGAAGCACCGGGATCTGGATGTTAAGACCGTAGTCAAGCTCCCAAATGTCTTGTATGATGCCGTAGTATGACTTCTTCTCGCCTGTTGCGTCCAACGCCTCCACACGAACTCCACTATTCTGAGCTACACTTTTCTTGTCTTTGCCTATCGTGTAAAATGTATATCCACCAATGTCGTACCCTTACCATGAGGTCACGAGGCTACTTGGGCCAGTTGCCAGCCTCTGCAATGTTTTTTCCTCGAACGTTTCATCGAACGGCAGGTTTTGATCCTTCAACTATTCAGGAAATTTGCGCTTTTGTTCCTTTGAGATCCAAGGAGCCGGTCTTCTAGGGTTGGAGGCTCTTATCTCATTCATGTGTTTCTCAATGTATGGCTCGAGGATGGCGAGCTGTTGCAGCACGCTGCTATGTGCTTCCGCTATAGCAATGTAATCGTTATCATAGAACTTTTTCTTGCCTACACTCCCCTTCCCAGTTAACTGACCCTCGTGTAGAGCGGGGGTATCCCAATGGTTGTGGCATCCTTCATGTAATCAATACAGCAGTCGACCACCTCCTCAGTTGTGTACCCTTCTATCATTGATCCCTCCGGATGAGCTCGGTTACGGACATATCCTTTCAGAACCGACATGTACCTCTCGTACGCCCACATCTGATGTAGGTATAGGGGACCAATTTCGATAATCTGAGGGACAATGTGGACAATCAGATGCTCCATCATATTGAAGTATGATGGAGAGAAAAACATCTCAAGCAGGCACGCTATCTCGATTATGAACGTTTGAAGGGGGCCTAACTCTTCAGGATCAAAAACCTTCTGTGATATTCGATTGAAAAAGTAGCACAACTTTGTTATCACTACCTTAGTGTGAACTGGCTTGATCGCTCTTATAGCAATAGATAGGAAGACAGCTAATATCTTGTGACAGTCATGAGCATTGTACCCAGAGATGGTCAAATCTTTCATGGATACAAGTTTTCTAATGTTCGATGAGAAACCAGTCGGGACTTTCAAACTATGCAAGCATCTACAGAAAGCCTTTTTCTATTCTGGTGTCAGTGAGTAGCATGCCGGAGGAATATCGATCTTCCCATTTGCACACTCTTTTGGGTGAAGGTCATGCCTTATGTCCATATTTAGTAGGTCGGTACGTGACTTCAGCCCATCTTTCGTCTTACTCGGGATGCCTAGTAAAGTGCCAATGGTGCTGTCGAACACATTCTTCTCAAGATGCATTACGTCAATGGCATGTCGAATCTCAAGGTCTTTCCAGTAATCCAGATACCTGAAAAATATTGAGTGCTTCTTGAAAGGCAATGTATTTTCCTGATCCGTTGCATCTGTTTTATCTTGATCCGTTGCTTTCTTCATCTTGCCTGCCTTCTTTCTTCCCTTCCCGAAAACGAACTTAATCTTCTTTGTCATGTTGAAGTCTTGTGTACCAGTTCGTGTTTCAGGAGGAAGATCGTTCTCTACTGTATTATCGAATAATCTGGCCATCGCACGCCACTTGTGCCTTTGTGGTAAGAACCGACGATGACGCATGTACACTACCTTGCTTGAGGCGGTGAGGTACTTGTACGACGTGTTGTCAATACATGTCGGGCACACCGAAACTTATACTTTTCAATGTCAATTGTGATTCTCATATAGTCTCGGTGAATGGGATCCATACACGCATAATAGCCATTCAATCCGCTATGTGAACTAAAAATCACAAGTAACATCAATAGTATAAATTCCGAGGCACTGAATGTTGAGCAAAGGAGATATTGCTGGGACTCACGCGTGCCAGTCAACTTCAGCCTGGAGTGTGCCCGTCAAACCACTCGAAGGTGGCGACCAGATGTGTTACACATCCAGGAGACTTGACCAAAGTGCATGAGCTCTACAACATCTCCAATGATCAAAATTCATACTCATGTATTAGCAAGCCGAAAACATATCAAACTTACTAACACACTTTCATCTAGCAGTTGATATCGCATCAAAGGTAATTCAGAGTCTTAGCTATTACAGAAACATTAATTTAACTATACATATGGCCGACCGGCCCAATAGTTATTGGTTCAGCGGAAGCAACATACTACCCAAAACCTTTTTGCAACCGACTGGGGTAAACCCTAGTTAGAACCATCCTGAAACTCAGAAGCATCCTCATCAAAGTAATCATTGTCATTAAAGGATTCTCCTGCGTGTGATTCTAAAAATAAAACATTCGAAATAGAAAACAACGATAATAGCAAGAGTCAGTACATTACGAATAATGTACTGGCATCGCCAATCCTAACGTACATGCATGGCGTAATCAAAGGAAAGGCTTAAGTAGGTTTATTTTCAGCATAAAGCAAGTTTCATTTCCATAATTCATTTTCTAAGTAATGAGTAACAAATGAACCTTTGGTAAAACTAGATTTATCATCATGGCATCATATTTGCAAAGTATAATTCATATTATATAATACTTGACACTATCCATAGCATCAAGTACACAAGTCTTTTCCAAACATTTCTCGCAATATTCCACAAATAAGAATTTGGAAGGTAACAGGAATACAGAATGGAAAACAATTGTCTATACTCAACACATACCCTTATGCCGCTCATCACCGTGAGCACGGCTAACCGATTAGATTAAAACTCTGCAGAGCCCGTACACTGTACCCACATGATGTAAAATAGTAATCATGTAAAAACATGCCACGCGATACCGAAGTACCCGATTTACTACTCACAACACAGCCTTTACATTATTCATGATTTAGCCTTGCACCAGCACGATAGGTGTGATTCCGTCCTAGGCATATGACCTAGAACCGTTAGGAGGCGGGCCCACGCCTGAGCCTAACACCATGATAGCGAAAACAACCTTTCCTATCATGAGGCACCATATCGTTGTATTGGACAGACTTAGACGCCTAAACTACCATACAGGTAATTGGGTAGTTCCTATGAATCAACGCTAAGACTAATTCATACTACAACGGCCTACCTTAATGCAAGACTAAACCATGAACAACTTAATCAGCTATGGCCATCCCATAATAGCACATGTGGTCGTACTACAAACACAAGAGACTGACATTGAGTGAAGTCCTTAACTATCTCAGGCATACACTCCCCCTATCGATACACAACTAAATTCCATATGTGTACCAATTGTTGCCCAAGACTGAAACATTCATTTTCTCATTTTAGTTCACAAATAAGTTACCCATTTTCTTTCAATGAGAGGTTATTTAAAAACAAATAGTTCCAGAAATAATAAGATGCCCATAATGACAGTAGTAGTTTAATCTAAGCATCGCTAAGCGGTCATGGCGATAACTGACATAGATCAAGTTGTCGAAAAATAATAGTATTTAGCGTATCCTAAGGTGCCAAATAATAAATGGAGTTTTTCAAATGGATACATGCAAGTTTTGGTATAAATATACTCATTTAAACTACCCATCTTTTTAATTGTAAACTAACCATGCATATTTGCAAACAATATTTTAAACCTTCAAAAAATAGGATCAATATGATCAAAGGAAAAGGGGAAGGTTGGCTTGCCTTGCTCTTGTTCCAACCCTAGTCCAGCTACGTAATGCACCTCTTCGACGAGGATTTGATTGTCGTCTAAACATACATGAAAAATCTGAATTAAACTTATGTAAAAGAAAATTTAACATGCCCTAGATTAAATGCTATGCTTGAGGTGATGTGATGTTGGGTTGACTGAACATTTAGTGCAATATTTTCCAGTTAACCAAATTCCATTCAAAGGTTATAAATTTTCAAAGTTGGAAAATAATTAATTATGGCCTATGTACAAACTTTAAATATTAAGACATAAATCTCTAAAGTTCTGCTGTGTTTAGCATTTCCAAAAGATAGAGCATAAAAATATGAATCTAACAAAATTAGTTTGAAATTTTTGGAGTTATTATGAATTTACTATGAATTTCCAAAGTTAAAGCTATTTTTCAGTTTAACAGAAAATACCTTAATCATTTTCTCTAGACTTTACAAATTTTAAAAGACCTCGGGTCCACCAGTCAGCCTCTGCACATTTGCCTTGAGGTCCCTAGGGTTTCGGCAAATCGAACCCGTGGTCCATTTGCACGTGGCATAGGTACTTATGCAAAATAGTACTCGGGTTATTATGCAATTACAGGAAGGTCCTGACGCCACATGTAATAGGCTGTCCGTTTTGCCAAAACCCCCCTGGAATTCCCTAGCCATTCGCCGACTACCCCCTGGTGCGGTTATGGCAAAGCAGTGGCACGGCGGCGAGCTTCGCGGCGACCTTGACGGTGATTGGTTAGGTTTCCGGCGAGGCGGCTATGGAGAGTATGATGGAGGGCTCCAAGACGAATCCGACGAGGTCCATCTTGTGAGCTACGATGGCGTATCACGACGGCGGCACCGGTAGGAGCGGCGGCCTGCTACGGCTTGCAAGGGCTTAACACTTTCGCGACTCATTCCGCGCGTGCGCATGCATGCATGTGAGGCTATGGACGTCCAGGATGCTCACCCAAACGTAGGCAAAGCCCAGTAAGCTTCCAAGTGTTCGCTTCGGTCCCGAAGGCGGCACGGCTCGGTGGTCGTCGTCGGTAGAGAACTCCCGGTCTAGGCAAGCTAGGAGGAGTACAAGCATCGGTCAGAGACGGCATAGAGTTGCTCTATGCGAAAGGAATCGTCTGGAGACTTACCAGAGAGAGAGATAGAGCTAGAGGAAGCCGGTGGCCGGAGATGGAGAAGAAAGAAGGGATCTCCCGATTGAGAGCTTCTCGACTCAATTCCTCTGGGCTTCGGGATCGTCTTGAGGTGAGGAATACGCTGGCGAAGTGGCATGGACAGATTTGAAGCCTTGGAGCCTAGCGGCGATGACGACCCCCATGGCGGCGCTCGGAGTTCACCGTTGGCTCACGTGGACGCGGTGCGTGTTCCCGGGGATTGGCTACACCAAAACGTCGGGACTTGAAGGGTTAGCAACGGCGTCGATCAGAGACATTGGAACACGGTTTAACTCGGACCAGGACATACCCGATGAAGCGAAACGGCGGGGTTGATCTCGCCGGCGCCGGAGAGAACTCCTTTGCTACTCGCGATTGTGAATCTGTCGTCCTCGTTTTCTCCGCGAAAATGGAACATGGGTAAGAGGAAGCGGAGGTGCATCGGCCGATTGGTCTTTGTATGGCGGCTGACAGTGAGGTGGTAAGGAGCGGCGCTCGGTGGCGCCGACACGTGTTGTGCGCGCCGTCTGCGGGAGGACAGTGCTAGCATGACGTGTGCGTCTCTGTGCAGCTGACAATCGGGTCCCACACAAGCCTGGGCCCACATGGCAGTGAAGGCTGGGGTGTAGAGAAGGAGCTGGAAAAGGATAAGTCTAAGCTGATGGTTGAATTCCAACTTTGCCCTTGATTCAGACTATTTTCCAAGGACAATTTGGTAAAATTCCAAATGGCAAAATGGTAATACACTATTTCATCCGCAATTTGGTTAAATTTCCCACACTAAAATGTTCTTGATCTAATTTTCATGAAGTTCCAAAGTAGGTTCTAGAGGTTCTGAAATTTCAGATTTTTAAGTTTAATTCAAACTCTTTATTTGAATGGTTTGAAAAGGAAAATTTAAAATCTAGCAAAACTTACAATTTACTCCATACCCATGGGTCAAACCCATTGAGCTATTCCATTAATTGTAATGTTTTAGATTTTTATCTGGGTATTTAATTATTGGGTTCTTTTATTCAAAAAGCTACAATGCATATGCTTTAAAATAAACGGCTAGAAAAAGAAAATTTTAATCACAAACTCAGAAAAGGAGATTTTTATTTTCGACCACCATTCAATATTACATAGCCTTCTAAAAGGTCTTTGTGGTATGTTACAATACATATAAGACATCCATACTTCCCCTTAAACTGACCTGAGAGCGAAAAGTTCACCGGCAGGTCGTTGATGGTAACAAATATGATGGCACGCAGAGTAAAATGTTCCCTGCAGCACTCATCCCATACTCATAACCCTTCTTTCCACATTTCTTGCATGTCCTCCATCAATGGTTCAAGAAACACATCTATGTCAATCCCAGGCTGTTTTGGCCCTTGTGTAAGGATAGTCAACAAAATGTACTTTCGCTTCTGGCAAATCCATGTAGGCAAGTTATACATGGTGAGCAGCACTGGCCAAGTGCTATGTGAGCTGCTTAAGTCACCGAACGGGTTCATTCTGTCCATGCTCGAGGCAAACCTTACATTTCTTGGTTACTTTGCAAATTTCGAGTGTAGTGCATCAAAGTTTTTCAACTGTCGAGCATCGGCGGGGTGTCGAATCATACCATCTGATTTCCGACCCTCTTGATGCCATCTCATCAACTCGGCATCAGTACGGTTTGAAAACAGCCGCTTCAGGCGATCTTTCACTGGCAGGTACGACATCACCATAGCCGGTATCTTTTTCTTTGCTGGCACCGATGAATCTTGGTCGACCACCTGTCCGTCTAAGGCTCCATTGCCCATCGTGTACCAACTCATCCCACATGTTGGGCAACAGTCTAAATCCACGTATTCCTTGCGGTACAGTATACAATGATTTACACATGCATGAATCTTTTGAACACCTAGAGATAATGGACATATTAGTTTCTTGGCTTGATATGTGTTGGTCGGCAACGAGTTCGGCTTTGAAAGCATAACTCTCAACAGATCCAACAAATCGTTGAAGCTAGTATCCGACCATCCATGTCTGGCCTTCAATCTGAGTAGTTCAAGTATAGAGCGTAACACCGTGTAGTCGCTGTCACATCCTTTCAATTCATCATAAAGAAGGTTCTTCGTGCCGCAACATATCCTCCAGATTAAAATCAATATCTGCATCATCTATCCCAGAGCCACCAAATTCCGGAATCGTTCCCTCGGACATGTCTTCGATTATAAAATTTTCTCCCGCATCAAAGCAAAAAACATCAGCCTCTTCATTACGAACGGCGACTTCCCCGTGACAAGTCCATATCTTGTAATCATCCTTAAATCCCCGTGACATCTTTTCGTTCTTGCAATCAAAGCATGGACAAAAAAGTCCCTCCTGTTCTCTCTCAAAGCATGTGCCTTTGCCTGATCAACGAATTTGGATGTTTCCTTCAAGAACGTCGGATAAGTTCTTCTTGTGTCGTACATCCATATCCGATCCATCTCCTAAAAAACATCTCCGATGAGTCGAATTGAACTTTATTAAATCGTATAAAAAACGATACGACTTAAACGAACATTATATTACTCTTCGTGCACTAGTGAGTCCAATAACATTAATTTAAAAATGAAAAATTAACTATAATTACTAGATTTGCAAAACTAGTATATTCATCACATTCCACCGAACAAATTTGAAATAAATGAAGAAAACTAAACAAAGAGTAAATTAAAGTACCATGCACTACTAAATACTATTCAAATTTATTCATGCAAACAATATATTTAATCGATAAACAAATAGTCCATTTCCAAAAATGAAAAAATTCTTCGCTTTTAACCAATAAAAAGAAATAAATGGAGGCAAACCTAACCAAGAATTACACACTTTTTAACACATGCCATGCAAATAATATATGTTAGCTAAAAATAAAAAAGTGCCTACACTACTCCATTTAAAAAGGTGCAAATTTCATCGCATTGCACTGATAAAAATTGAAATAAATGGAAGCAAATGAAGGAGGACAACAAGCATGTCCCCTTTTATATGGATCTCAAGCAAAGATTTGAGGTTGAAAACTTTCCCCCTAATTTGTGTCAAGTTTAGGAGAGAGAAAACGCCGGGCTTGAATGGGGCAAGCTTGGGCAGGGGCTATATACGGCATTCATCATCGTGTGCGGTCGCATTAAGCGGCCTGCACAGGATAATATATTATTCCGTTCGGGCCACTTAATGCGACCGCACACGATAATGGATATTATCGCGTGCGGTCATATTAAGACGCCCACACAAGATAATAAATTATCCCGTGCGGGCGTGAGACCGGCCCCCGGTGGACCGGTTTTTTCAGGTGGCGCCACTTACGGCCCGCCTGAAATTTACTGGGGGCCTCGTACAGAAAAATCTTTTCTGTAGTAGTGGTTCCTGATTGGTCATCATCAGCACAGCTACATGTACGGAGCTAGTTAAAAGAAAAACTCTGCCAATTTATGTCCATGAATAAAACGGCATGCAGAAACCAGCCAACAACAATAAAATATGCTTTTGTTTTATATTTGTCGAAAAATTTTCTTTTAAAAATTTGACAGATATAAATATAGTAAAATCACAGTGTAATTAATGTAACTTGTATGTGCAACTTTCACATAATTTTGAACTGTTCAATTTGCTTTAAAATTCATGCAAGGAAGATAAACAAGAATCACAACGCATACATATTTGAGGGGATTCGCCCTATTACCTTCATTTCACAAAAATAGCACGTCACTGATAAACCCTGAGCTGCTCTGATACCACTTGATAAACCCTGAGCTGCTCTAATACCACATGATAAACCCAAAGCTCTACTCAATACGCTTAGGGATCTGGTTGTCCCGATCTTTCGGTGAGTTGATGATAACTACAACTTTGAGAAAAACGTTGACGACCCGACTACAACCGTACGAGACGTTGTTGTGTTGCGCCATAGCGATCGATACACCTCGTCGTGGGTTATTGATCTTGCCGGTGCAGATCAACCTTATTCCTACAAGTAAATCGAAGAAATAAGCAAGAACAAGATAAAATCAATATGAATTGCAAATAGGAATTAAAGCTCATGATAAGGTGGGGTTCCAAAGACAAGTAATTAGGTGGTCTGCCCGACACATGTAACAACAAGATAAAATAGCAATGGCTAAAACTTTAATCCAACAAAACCCCGAGAAACCCTAAAGAGGTACCTAGCTATTTAAAGAGGTGGGAGGATGTCCAAGGGGTCCCTAAGGTCGTGCTCCACCAGATTGGGACGCATCGCACATGGGCCCCATTTGGGCCAGGGTCCTAGATGAAGTTACAAGCCCATAAGCCCATTACAGGTGATGCAGTACCTTATTTTTATGATTGCGGATATGAGAAGGAATTTGGTGATGAGGCTGGATCCGTTGAAAAGAGGACTCCAAGAGCTTTCCATCAAATACTCATGGATCCAAAACGAAGCTCGTATGCATATTTGGCGGCCATTTGAATTCAGCAGTGTAGCAGGTGGCCGAATTGGAATCCAGAACTTGGACGGCTTGATCTTGACATTTTCCGGTTGACCTATGATGTGATCAACGGTTGTATCCATAGTAGCCATGGTCACATCATCCTTCCCTTCTTTATGGAACACCGTCTTCAGTTTTTCCTTATGCTGCTCTTCACGTAGTCCATTTGAAAGAACATGTTTCTTCCAATCAAAACTAGAGAAACTCGAAGTAGCAAAATTAGCAATAATTTAATTCTCTGGCTTGCAATATTGATCGATGGATACAGGTGATTCGAAAATTAAACATATGTAAACTCTGTGCACCGAATATACTACTCTATCATTATATTCACCAAAGATATGAAAAATAGCATTAATTGGACATGGCAAATCAAACTTAGCAAATAATTTCTCCTTCAAACTATCGAGCTCACAAAAGTCATCTAATAAAACATAGCCCAAAGTACTTAAAGAAGATAGCAATTCACGTTCGTCAACTTCATTAGCATTGTGAACAACATGCTTAAAATCAGCACATAAAAAATTAACAATAGAAATAGGATGTTCATTCACTAGTTGTGGTATGGGTATAAGTGAAGCATTATCACACAACTCTTCTTTATCACAAGGAACAACAAATAAATCAACTTATGACAAAGGAATTTCAGAAGTGGGTTTCACTAATGGTTGCTCTACTATAGCATGAAATGTGGACATTCGTTGCTCAGCTTGACAATACTTACCTTCATTTATCTCAGCACCAATCAAATTACCTTGCAAACTTTCTTCAGACATCATAGGTGCTTCAAGCTTCTTTTCTTTCTTCTCAAGTACATCATTCTCTTTCTTTTGAAATTTGTTTACTTTCTGCAGATTATTAGTAATAGGAGGCACGTGTAAAACTTGTTGCTTCTTCACATCCTCAATTTGCCTTTCCGTATTGCAAGCAAGTTGTAACAAATGAACAAAAGAGCTATAACTTTCATAAGCAAGCATGTCCTGAATTTCTTTGTTAAGCCGACGTAAAAACCCCCATTTTGTAGCTTCTTTGCATTCATCTAAACCACAACATAATAAACAAGTATGCATATCATGATAATATGAAATAACAGTTCTGGTATCTTATTTTAAACTTTGCAGTTTGTTGAGAAGAATATCAGCATAATACATGGGAACATAAACATCTCTCAAATATCGTTTCAGGTTTTTCCAAGATTGAGGTATTTTGTTATACCTACAAAGATGTTTCCAATCATAAGAAGCATTTTTCACTAAAACACTAGAGACACACATAATCATTTGTTTTTCAGAGAAATCATGCCTTTTAAATTCTCTATCTACCGCTAGCTCCCATTTAATGTAAACATGAGGATCATAATTTCCTTCAAAATAAAGTAGTGCAGATTTGATCTTAGCTACAACAACGTCACCTACCTCATATGTGTCATGTTGATCACTCCTCATGTCTCGATGAAGATGTCGATGTTTAGATAGTTATCCCCAATTGTCTTGCGTATCCCTGCCATTGTTATTAGAAAACAAGAAACATATACAAAAATATGCACATTCCTATTTAACTACTAGGTAGTGGAGGCTCAAAAGACACACACTCAAGCTTTTAACCAAGCTCTTACAAGTTCTTACAAATGCAAGTCAAATAGTGACATACACTGACTCAACCAAGCACTCCAATGGTGGTTGGATGTATCGATGCCTTGGCAACACTGGTTGTATGGTTACAATCAAATCTGTGGAGCTTTGGGTGGGCTTAAATATATAGCAAAGGAGTAGCAAATGCTCAAATCAGAGAATGCAAAGTTAAATAATTGTTCAAAGTCAGTACTGTGCTGGTCCTAGGCTAGAACGTACTAGAGATGCGAGCTTAGGCACAAATGATATCACAAGATAGCACTAGAATCAACTCAAGCACAACTCTGATATATGAAAACAATCTCAAAGATAACAAGTGATTTTCTCCTTTTCTTCCTTCTTTTTTTCTTTCTATCTTTTTTCTCTTTCTCTTTTTTTCTTTTCTTTTTCTTTCTTTTTCTTTGATGCGGCTTTTGTTTTCTCTTTTTTCTAGCACCTTTCTGCCTTTTCTTTTCTTTTTTTTATTTTTTTAGAAAAAATGACTCAAGAACCTAAATGCAAGATTACAGGGACTCAATTGTAAATATAAAAAATTATAGGGACTCAAATGTAAAAGTCCAAATCCTAAAATTTGAACTATAAAAAATGGAATGTTCCCCTCGTAAAGATTCTGTTTTTTGCAAACGGAACTCGAATCCAATACCAATTTTTTTTTTACAAACAAAAACCAATCTAATCTAATCTAATCTCACTCAATCTGATCTGCTATCTCCCGTCCTTCTTCTTCCCCACGTGCACCAAAACAAGCACGGCACAAGCACACCGTAAACCTAATACTTATACAACTCCAAAACTGACCAACAAAAAATGCCTGAAATGAGAAAAATTGAACTCTAGCAGTGACACGATTTCGTTTTTGATGGTCCCGATGATAACGAAGACATGGCGACGGTGGCAGCGACAGCGGTGGTACTAGACGTGACAAGAACTCAAAACTCTAAACGGACTAGACGCTAAGGCCAGCAACACGACTTGATGATGCAACAAAAAACTCAACAGAACATAAACTGAAAAGAACAATGCAATGTCACAAATATGGCTAGGTAAAGGATGCAATTCTTTTTTTTATGGCTATTTTCTACAACGAAAGCTCTTATACCACTTGATAAACCCTGAGCTGCTCTGATACCACTTGATAAACCCTGAGCTACTCTAATACCACTTGATAAACCCTGAGCTAGACTCAATACGATCAGGGATCTGGTTGTCCCGATCTTTCGGTGAGTTGATGATAACTACGACTTCGAGAAAAACGTTGACGACCCGACTACAACCGTACGAGACATTGTTGTGTTGCGTCTTAGCGATCGATACACCTTTCTGTGGGTTGTTGATCTTGTCGATGCAAATCAACCTTATTTCTGAAGTTAATCGAAAAAACAAGCAAGAACAAGATAAAAGCAATCTGAATTGTAAATAGGAATTAAAGCTCATGGTAAGGTTGGGTTCCGAAGACAAGTAATTAGGTGGTCTAGCCGACACACGTAACTACAAGATAAAGTAGCAATGACTAAAACTTTAATATAACAAAACCCCGAGAAACCTTAAAGGAGTACCTAGCTATTTAAAGAGGTGGGAGGACATCCAAGGGGTTCCTAGGGTCATGCTCCATCAGATTGGGGTGCGCCCCACATGGGCCTCACTTGGGCTAGGGTCCCAGATGTAGTTACAAGCCCATAGACCCATTACAGGTGATACAACATCTTGTTTTTGTGATTGCGAATGAGTGGGAATTAATTTGGAGATGAGGCTGGATCCATTGGAAAGAGGACTCCGAGAGCTTTCCATCAAGTACTCATTGGCTCAAAACGGAGTTCGTATGCATATTTGGCGGTCATTTGAATTCAGCAGTGTAGCAGGTGGCCGAATTGGATTCCAGAACTTGGACAGTTTGATCTTGACATTTTCCGGTTGATCTATGATGTGATCAACGGTTGTATCCATACTAGTCATGATCACATCAATCACCTAGGGACTTTTAAAAGTTACATACAAGTTATACTATATTACATACAAATATTACATACAAGTTATAACATAATTACATCATGATTGTACTATATTTATGTCTGTAAAATAGTTTAATTAAAATTTAATGACAAATGTATAGCTAGTCCCATTGACAGCTTACCTACCAAAACGTCTACTTCTCTTGTGCGACTTAGACCATATTTCCCCACTTTCCCTATTCAAAATTAAGCCAGCTACATCTGACCAACTCAATAATTATGTTGGCTTAAAAAGAAAAAAAATCATGTGGAGAACAATGTTCCGGGTCATGGCTCCAATCTTATATTGCCAAATCGGTGTACATGGTTGAAAATAAACCACCAAAAAAAGTTTGAATCCCTGCTCTTCTGACATAAATTTCCAACAACATAGCAACTTAATTTCCACAACAATAAGTATCATCCGCAAATAAAAATCATCCACACCATTATTGCTGACGAACAATATAAGCAGGCTTGCAGGGAAATGCAGCAACAATCATGGAGTTCTTTACCTGCTAAAGCAAAGCTGGTCGTCACTGGAACATCTACCTCACTTGCGCTGTTCCCTTCCTATAAATACATGGCCAAACCCCTGTGGACAGCAACAGGTGATGCCACCACACTTGACTACCTAACACCCACCAAGTAATCTTTTTACTTTTACCATAGCGCATAAATCTCAGGCGCTCTTGAGGCGCACACATAAAGCACACCGGCACCAGGCACCACTGCACCAGTGATGATCAGCCAGATGGATTCTGGAAATGTTGTAGCGTTCTTCAGGGGCAGGAGCATCCTGATCACCGGTTCAACCGGGTTCCTTGGCAAAGGTGATTGATTGTCGATCAGTGAATTCTGTACCCCTGCAGACAGTGCAGATTGTTTGATTGGTGTTTAACTGTTCGGTGTTTTGGTTCTGTGCTCACTGTGCAGTGCTTGTGGAAAAGATACTCAGAGTTCAGCCTGATGTCAAGAAGCTCTACCTCCTGGTCCGGGCAAACGACGTCGAATCCGCAACGCGCCGGGTTCAGGACGAGGTGGAGTAGTTCTGGCTGTTTTTTCGCCATCCCTGTTGTAGCTTGTAGGTTTTTGTACAGTCTGAGATGGCTGCCAACCATCACAATGTGTTTCCATGGGCGCCAAATGTTGACATATTGAAAGCAGCTCATAAAAACATCTATGATTTTCTTCACAAGTTAGACTGGAATCCATAGAGCATACCTAATTGTTACCGAGTATCTACTTCAAATATTACATGACGTCTTAAACCACCATGGCATAAACAGGAAAAAAGATGGCTGTGAAAGTTATTTTTTAATATCAAACTGCAAAGGGCTTTTGCTAAAATTTGTTCAATATGATAGAGCATTTGTTTGGTAGCTACATCTAGAAATTCAATTACTCTCATCACGCATTCACTAAAACTACCTCTGCAATTTTGTCAGACCAGTTACTGACCAAATGAAGTAACTATGTTTATAGAGAAGTATACATAATTTGCAAAGTGACAAGAAGTTTACTCCAGGCTGTCCGTTGAGCAATTCTGCCTTGGAAACTACAGGGCAGCAGGGGTACTTCAAATAAATAAAGACATTGACATGTCGGAAGCAATGGAAAATTACCAAAAATGCTTACCGGAAATAAAACACACTTGCACAGTGGTAGAACACAAACTAGAGACGGTAAATAGTAGTTGAGATGCATCCAATGCTATTGTCAAGTCGAAAGAAATAAATGAATGGAAACTTGCACTGTGCCAAATCTGGAGGTTCTCTGAATCCAGGTGGTCCTATTGGACTAGTAGCATCCGTTCTGAGAAATACATTCTCCCAAGAAAGTATTCATAATAGATGTATTAAACTGATCATACATAGTACAGTTTGTAACGCTCTGACAAATGCTATTGTATTCTTTTATGGTGTTCTTTCCCTTCAAATGCTATTATGATTTCTTCAGGTGACAGGGAAGGAGATCTTTCAAGTTCTGAAAGAAAACCATGGTGATGGGTTCCAAAGTTTCGTTGAAGAAAAGGTCTGTACTTTGGCAGGAGACATAATCTATGAGAAATTGGGACTAGATTCTGCCAAATTGACAGAATTGTCGAACGAAATCGACATCATCGTCAATGGTGCTGCAACTACAAATTTTTATGAAAGGTTTGGGAACTTTTCTGGTCAGAGATTAATAATGTAAATTGGTGAAGATGATTTATCAGCTTCTGACGATTTTGCAGATATGATGTGGCTTTTGACTCGAATGTCATGGGAGCTAAGAACATCTGTGAATTTGCGAAGAAGTGTACAAAACTGAAGATGCTGCTTCATGTTTCGACTGGTAGTAAAAACTTGCTTTATATATTTGGCATATGTGCTTCATTCTGAATTCAGATGATATAATGACTTGAACAGCCTATGTCGCTGGAGAACAAGAGGGACTGATACTAGAGAAACCATTCTTGATGGGTCAAGCGCTAAGGGAAGGCAGGCATTTGGATATCACATCCGAGCTAAACCTGATCAAGCAGACCAGGAGGGAGATGAAAGCTAGTAACTGTTGTTCAGAGAAAACTGAGAAGAGAACAATGAAGGAGCTTGGGCTCAAGAGGTCAGCCACAAATCAATCTTGAGCCAATCAACGAAACAAAATTTTAATTCACCTAAGAAGCTCGTTAATCTTTTCTAAATCCCTTAAATTTTTCTTTACAGTAAAGAATGATTTATTCGAAAAAGTTAATGGCCACACCACAGCATATCTTCAAAACTGACAAAACTTTTGTCTGTTTCCTTGCCTGCCCAACTGAATGAAGGGCTAGGCATTTTGGGTGGCCAAACACGTATGTTTTCACCAAAGCAATGGGGGAGATGCTGCTAGGGCACCTCCGAGGGGACCTTCCGGTGGTGATCATCCGTCCGAGCATCATAACCAGCATCCTCAAGGAGCCATTGCCCGGATGGATGGAAGGAATCAGGTGAGTGAGACGCATATACAAAAACTCAATCAACAACTACTTTTCGCTCTTTCTTGGCCAGCTGATGATCGAATGGATCACTGAACATTTTCGCCTCGACCTTGCAGGACGATCGACTCGGTGATCATAGGTTACGCCAAGCAGGCCCTGTCCTTCTTCCTCGTCGACCTCAACCTCATAATGGACGTGGTGAGTAAGGCCTTGTTGTTCTTTTGGGCTTTCTCCGAAATGCCGGGTAATGGAAATTATTTGTTATCTAAAAAAAAAAAGTAAGGCCTTGTTTGGTTTGTATGAGATTAGAAGGGATTAAAGGAGAATAATTTCACGTAAGTATGGAATAAATCCAACCTATCCCTTTCTCACGGGGATTAACCCGACAGGATCTTAGAGAGGTTCTATATCTCGGAAATCATAAAATTTTGGGGTACTGATATAAGCAAAATCTCAGAATTTTGGATATTTCCGCGGGGGGGGGGGGGGGGGGGGGGGAAATGGTTAAAATTTGGACAGATTTTGGTTAAATTTTAATGAAATTTACTTAATCCAAAAAAAATGATTTTTTCGATTGAAATAACTTCCTATCGCTGGATCAAAATACCCGAAATTAACGAAATAGCAAACCAAAATATTAAGCCCTTTAGTGACAACCAACATTAATTAATTCAACAATCTGAAATGAGTCACGATCGAGCTTAGCAATGGCGTTGTATACTGACTGTGCCTGGGACATGCAGATACCGGGGGACATGGTGGTGAACGCGATGATGGTGGCAATGGCGGCGCACTCCGGGGAACAGGCGCAGACCATCTACCACGTGACGTCGTCGCTGCGCAACCCGGCGCCGTACGCGGTGCTGTCGGACGCCGGCCACCGCTACTTCTTCGCCAACCCGCCGCCGCGTGCGGGGAAGAACGGCGAGCCCGCTCGAGCCCGGCGGCTGCGCAGGATGCGCTTCTTCAGCACGGTGCCCAGCTTCCGCACACACATGGCCATCAAGTACAAGCTTCCCCTCGAGGTCAGTTTGGTTTTTGTTAATTTAATTTATTGACCAGAAAGACTATCCGTGCGTTACAACACGAAGAAAAGACGAAAAAATTAAGAAAAAGTTAAGAAAAATTTACATTATGTAATTAATTAAAATACAAATTTTTCGAAATATTTGGATATTTCTAAGTAAGTAGGTGTAAAATTAAATTAATTTATAAGTAACGTAAAATAAGTGTGAGAAATAAAATTACATGGTTGGATTTAATTTTTGTTAAATTATTTATGATTCATTACACTCTCTGAAATTTTCTCGGAATTTTCAGAGGTCAATTGCTAATTTTAATAATACAAACACCATTTCAATATTTATTTAAATAAAAATCTAAATAAAAACCCTTCTTTCTCTTTGGGCCAGATTCGACTCAGCAAGCAACTGAAAATCTAATTGACGTCCCCTGCCGGCCTACTTTCCCCCTCTAAATAAAAACCCTCTTTTTTCTTTGAGTCAGAGTCGCCTAGCAAGCAACCGAAAGTCTAATGGACCTTCTTTTCTGACCCACTTTTTTTCCTTCTCTCCTCCGTCTCAACCCGCAAGCGCACGTTCAACCAAACAAACAACCGAAAGTCTAATTTGCCTTTCTGACGGACGAAAAGTAAATGGCGAATAAAAAGTTATTAATTTTTATAATTGGTATAGATATACATTTGAATGGGTTTGCTTTAATTAGTTTAGGTTGGTTTGGTTTGGTTTGACCGACGATAAAAAAGGATATATATAGCTTCTTTGTCAAAGGACTCATGTATCTACATATACACTTCAGATGTAACTGGAGATTTCGTTAATTAATACTAAAAAAAGTTTTATCTAGTAAGAATGCTCCGAATAAATATTCTAATTATTTTTTCAGTACTCCGATTAATTTGTTGTTTTATTCAGAAAAATGCAAATCTCAATGAAGATTATCGCTTATTATTAGTCGGAGGATATCTATACATCTGCGCAATCCATGTAAATAATTCAGCTGACGGAAATTATTTGATTCGATTTATTTTTTTTATTTATACAAATTGGTATTTAACAGATTTTAGTCGTCGCTGAGAAATATTCTTTTTCTTTTCAATTATTTAAAGTGGAAGTGTTATCCAATATAATGTGTAGCTACTTCGGTTCATTTTCACTACAATCTTGTTAATATATGTAGCTTTAATTTAATTTTATCTAAGTTTGGATATTCTTATGTAAGTTTAGACCTAAATGATCGGGAACATATCCTGTGCACACAAGGCTTCTCGTTTACATACCAACTAATAAATTTTACCAAAAAATTTAGAAAAAAATGTACAAGTATTTTCAATAGTATTATGCTTATGTGAAAAATTTTAACCTCAAATTCATTATATTTTAACTAAAAACAAAGTTTCAGACAGTTTTGAGATTATAAACCTGTTAGAATTTTTTTCTTCCTATATATAATATAAATTTGAAGATGAGACTTTATACATCGTTAATATATATGTACAATTTTTTTAGAATTTTTTTGATATTTTTTTAGTTAACGTGTATGATATATACACGAGAAGATTGTATACATAAGATACGTTCTCTGAATGATCAGCCTAATGAAGGATGAAGTTTACATTGTGAATGACGGAAGTTATTATAAGAGAGTTACATTTTTATCCGAGAGATGATGAAAATGACTGAAATTTTCTCCTGAAAACTAGATGGCCCCTACAAATGAATCAATCAGTTTGCCCCTGCTTAATTTTTAGCCATTTTTTCCTGAAATTTTATTACAGAGGATTACCAAATTAAGCAAGTTGCATACACTGATTAATTTGTGAAACATGATGGTGCAGATCCTTCGGCTGGTGAACATTGCGCTCTGTGGCATGTTCTCCCGGCTCTACGACGAGCTGAGCAGGAAGTACAGGTTCGTCATGCATCTCGTCGAGCTCTACGCGCCCTACACTTTGTTCAAAGGCTGGTAAGCACCAAGCACACACTCTCTCTTCCTCAGCAAGCATGTATGTCAAATTGCTACTCCCTCCGATTTTAAATACTACCTTTATTTTTTAATAGCTGATGTCGTTGATTATTTTTGACACGTATTTGATCATTTGTTTTATTAAAAAAATATGTGATTATTATTTATTTCGTTGTGAGTTGTTTTATCACTAAAATACTTTAAACATAATTTATATCTTATATATTTGTATAAAATTTTTAAATAAGATAAATGGTCAAATATGTGTTCAAAAGTTAATAGTATCACCTATTTAAAAAACCGGATGCACTATATGGTAACATTGACTTTTTCATCAAACTTTGTTCAACTATATTTATTCAATTCAATTAATTAGTTAAGTAATAAGTGAAAAGCGTATAACTAGGCTGTCATCAAAAGGACTTTGGATGTGCCTCGTATGTTTGATTATTTGTACAAATATTTCTAGAAAGGTTGAACAGTCAAATAAATATATATTTAAGACCGGGGTAGTACTAATTAACGACCTTTAATTTGCTCTCTCATAATAAATTATGGCAATCTTTTGTAGCTTCGACGACATCAACACGGAGAAGCTAAGGATTACGATGAGGAAACAGGAGGACAAAAACGATGGAGGATATTATTTTGATTTTGACCCTAAGTCAATTGATTGGGAGGAGTATTTCTACAAGGTTCACATCCCCGGTGTAGTCAAGTATCTGTGTGATTGAGCTAATCAAATGTCTGTTTCTTGTCTCGTCTTAAATAGTACTCCATCCGTTTCACCAAAGATTATTGTTCTAGCTTTCATTTTTTTTAATCAAAATGTTTGTCATTCTCACGTTCCAATACATTTCTTATGTTGTCCTCAAAATGTTGGTCTTAGTTCATGCTGCTGAGTTATCCACATTATCGCAGAAAAAGGGTAGCACATAGCCATAGCCCAGTAATTTCTTGAGTATTTAAACATGCAGCCCATTTATTTGGTTGGGGCATCAGGTCGATCAACCAACGTGGTCACATGGACATATTGGTTAGAAATAAAATTTGACACAGTGCAATGCATGCTTAATTACATTTGAAATTACTCTCTTCGTCTCAAATATTAAAGTCTCAAATATTAAAGATTCTAATTGGATAGAGACAGATCTCCCTTATATTCAAGAGAAAAGGAGTACATAAATATGATTAAATGCAAAAAAAAGGAAAAAAAGATCGGTTTTATTATTCCGAAACTGGATTTGGAAGAGGCCAAGTAAACGAAACCGAAAAGCTCAGGAAAAACCCGAATGGCCTAGCTGCATCCGTTCCCATCCAATGAGCACGGATTGAGATCCTCTAATGTAACTTCTCACTGACTCAGTGGCTGACATGTGGGTCCAAAAATGGTGAGATCCACATGTCAGCTACGGTGAACACTAACATCACAGTAAACAGTAACTTCAGAGGATCCTTGCAATGAACACTGGTCACTGCACTAGATCATGCTGCGGTAATCCGGAGCAGCTAATTTGGCGCAGACGCGTCAGCTCGCCACGCTAACCCCTTCTTTTTTTTTCTTTTTTTCGTGAATTTTTTATTTTAGAAATTGAATCTTTCATCTTTAGTTTCAGTTAAAAGTTTTGAATTTAAGCTGAAAGTTTTTAAAATTTAAGTTGAATTTTTAAATTTTAAGATGAAATTTTTTAAATTTGAGTTGACAGTTTTGAATTTGGAGATGAAAGTTTATAAATCTGAGTTAAAAGTTTTCAAATCTTAAGATAAAAGTCAAAAATTAAAAACGATCATGTCAAAATTTGAAACATTCAACTCAAATTTTAAAAGCTTTCAAGTCAAAATTTAAAACTTTTAACTCAAATTTTAAAAACTTTCAAGTCAAAATTTAAAACTTTCAACTCAAAATTTTGAAAATTTTCAACTCGAATTTTAAAAACTTTCAACTCACAATTTCAAAATTTTCATCACAAATTTGCAAACTTTCAACTCAAAATTTAAAAACTTTGAATTAAAATTTAAAACTTTCAAATATATTATTAAAACTATTAACTAAATAAATTATATATATATTAAAAATATTATTATCATAATTAATGTTAATTAAGCTAATTACCGTAATTAGCTGTTAGGACGGCCCGAACGTCCTTATTCATCTGGCGCGTGAGCACCCACTAGCTACCCCCGCAGTAATCGGAGACGAACTGAAGTTGAAGCGTTAGAGAGCTGGCTACTGCGGAAGAAAATTTCATGCGGTGTTGCACAGGAAGAAAAGGCTCGAGCTGCAGGCCTGCAGCAGATCTGACGTGTGTCGTCACTCCACGCGGTGTTGCACAGGAAACGTCGTGCGGCACCGCCGCAGAGAATTTTCTTCCCTGGACTGCTGCCTGCTGGCGCGTCAAAACTTGAGTACTAGCATATGAGTTCCAAAAAATAAGGGGAAAAAATGTAATGTATGATAGTAGTAGCTTGTAACGGTAGTTGCATTTTGGTTACCCAGCATGTCAGAACTCGTCATCTTGAAGATCAAAAAGAAAAAAAAAACTGGTCATCTTACTTCCAATAAAAGAACTAATGCTCATCATTTTAGTCCATCCTATGCCAGAATGCAGAGTTCAGGCTATCTTACATAGTGCCATACCTTAGGGGCTGATATTTTGTGATTTAAACGATTTGTTTCGTGTGGTAGTAGTCACGGCGAACACAATTTTCAGTTGAGCATAACATTTCTGAAAGTACCACTGAACTCCGGAAATGTTTTCAAAAATCTACGTTTCGACCACACAATCAAGAACTGCAAGATGATATTATTCCACATGCTGATCAGTATTTGCATCAGTGGGCACAAAAAGAAACTGCATCAGGTACTGATTCCCCGTCTTGACAGCGCTAGCAGATCAATCCTTAGTACCTGTGTACAGAAAATATAACTTATCAGTTGAATCAATTTCATTGTTTACTACTTAAAAGTCATAGCAGTCAATTTCTAACTTGTTTGACCGAGGTATCCTTGGTTCCATAAAAAAATCATTCTGTTTCGATTCGTAATAATATGATGTGTCACTGTCTCAGATATGTTTTAATCGGGTTATCCATGTAAGGATGAAAATATCAATGCCCCAATCAACATGTGAAACACACGTGTCAATTCCATTTTTTCTTCTTCACCCCTTCCCCCCTCCCCGCTCTCTTCTAGTATATGCCGCATCTCTCCCCGTCGAGGTTGCAGCAGGACGGGCAGGCTGTCCAGAACGTCGGTGTGTGCGAGGGCATGTCCGGGCCCTGCTGCTGCTCCGGTCGGTGTCGGTTGGGGTTTAGATGGCCAGGATTAAATGGCATGATGCCGATAACAACAATCAGATAAGTCTGGTGTAACAAACCAAAATATCTAGGCTGGAAGTTAGCTAACTGTGTAACAAACAGAGAACACAACACAGCCATCTACTGTAAACAATATCTTCTAGTTAGTTCAGTTGCTAGCTAGATAATAGGGTAGTTGAGATGGATAATATCTGTTGTTAACAACTTAATCATATCCTCTGTAAGTGCCACGTCAAGGGCTGTTCTTGACAATATAAATACAATCATGCGGCCTCCTCCGGGAGGTGAGAACGCTTCCAACTTTACATGGTATCAGAGCCTCTCTCTTCTACCCAACACAAACCCTAGATCGTTTTCTCGCTATGGCGAGTTCCTCTTCCACATCTGCGCCGGTTGCACTCGGTCCTCCGGTGACTGAGAAGCTCACCAGGGACAACTACATTCTCTGGCACGCACAAGTTCTCCCTGCGCTTCGCAGAGCGCTACTCACTGACTACCTCAACGGCACGGTTGTGGAGCCGGCCAAGACGAGGACCACTGTCGACAAGAACGACAAGGAGATCGTCACCAAGAACCCGGACTACGCAAAGTGGATGGCTCAGGACCAGCAGGTTCTTGCCTATCTGCTGAATTCCCTGTCCAAGGACGTTCTTCAACAAGTGGCGACTCTCGACACCTCGGCGCAAGTTTGGGATGCCCTCACCAACATGTATGCATCTCAATCTCGCGCACGCATCACCAACCTTAGGATCAGCCTCGCCAACACCAGGAAGGGATCCATGACCACTGCAGTCTACTTCTCCAAGATGAAGGGACTGGCTGACGATCTTGCGTCGGCTAGCAAGCCCCTGGATGACGAAGAACTGGTGTCGTACATCCTCGCGGGCCTCGACATCGACTACAATCCGCTGGTTTCAACCGTGGTAGGTCGATCTGATCCAATCTCATTGCGTGATTTGTATTCTCAGATGGTTAGCTACAACAACCGGATGGATCATCTCCAAGGAGGCGGACACATCCAATCTTCTGCCAACGCTGCCTCACGCGGACGTGGCAACAGCAACGGCAACAACTTCCACAGTCGTGGTGGTGGTGGCAATGGAGGCCGTGGCCGTGGCAATGGCGGACGCGGTGGAGGTCCACGAGGACCACGTCCGGTTTGTCAACTGTGTGGCAAAACTGGCCATACGGTGCTCAAGTCCTGGTATAGGTTTGATCAAACCTATCAGCCCAAAGAGAAGGTTGCAGCAGCAGCGACGAATTCCGCCTACGACATAGATACCAACTAGTATGTCGACTGTGGTGCCACCGACCATATCACCGGGGAGCTTGACAAGCTCTCTGTTCGTGAGAAGTACAATGGACAGGAGCAAGTCCATGCAGCCAACGGCACAGGTATGAACATTAGTCATATTGGTCATTCAGTAATTTCGACCCCAAAAAAAGACTTACATCTGAAAAATATACTTTATGTTCCCTCTGCAAACAAGAATCTTGTTTCGGCAAATCGCTTAGCCTTTGATAACAATGCATTCGTTGAAATTTACCCCAAATTCTTTACAATCAAGGATCAGACAATGGGGAAGCTGCTTCTTCACGGCAGAAGTAAGGGACGGCTTTATCCTTTGACTCCAGCACCCGGTAGTTCAAGTCCCGGTGATTCAAGTCTCAATAAAAATGCCTTGAGCATCGTCAAGCCATCTTCGACTAGGTGGCATTATCGCTTAGGTCATCCAGCTTTTTCGATTGTTAGTCGAGTCATTAAAAGTTTTCAGCTTCCCTGTTCTAGCGAGTCCAATAATGTAGAACACATTTGTGATTCATGTCAACGGGCCAAGAGCCATCAATTGCCGTACCCTAAATCCTTGAGTTCATCTAATGTTCCACTTGCTCTTGTATTCTCTGATGTTTGGGGACCGGCGCCCACTTCTGTTGGGCGACATGATTACTATGTTAGCTTCATCGACGATTTTAGCAAATACACATGGATCTATCTTCTCAAAAAGAAATCTGATGTTTTTCAAGCCTTCCTAAACTTTCAACAGTATGTTGAACGACAGTTTAAAACCAAAATACTCACCATGCAGACTGATTGGGGTGGTGAGTACGAAAAACTAAACTCCTTTTTCCAAAAGATAGGCATAGCTCATCATGTTTCTTGCCCTCACGTGCATCAGCAAAACGGTTCAGCAGAACGTAAGCATCGAGACATCGTTGAGAAAGGTCTTGCCCTTCTATCCCAAGCCTTGGTTCCTTTGAAATTCTGGGATGAAGCCTTCCTTACCGCCACATATCTCATTAACAGGTTGCCTATTTCTGCCATTTCGTTCAAAACGCCGTTTGAACAACTTTTCTCTGAAAGTCCTGAGTTCAGCCACTTGCGCATGTTCGGGTGTGCCTGCTGGCCAAACCTACGACCATATAATCACCACAAGCTCTCCTTCAGATCAATCTGGTGTGCTTTCATTGGCTATAGTCCTCTCCACAAAGGATACAAATGCCTGGAGATATCTACTGGCCGTGTCTACATCTCGCGTGATGTTGTCTTTGATGAGACAGTTTTTCCGTTCGCCTCCCTGCATCCCAATGCCGGCGCCCGTCTCAAGCGCGAGATTTATCTTTTGCCTTCTTCTTTGCTGTCCATCACCGATCAAGGGGGAGAAATTACTAATGATCATATGCTACCATGTTCTACTGACCCTACCAGTGATGATCCAGCAACAGGAGACCCTACCAGTGATGATCAAACAACAGGAGCACAGATTACTGGTGAAAATCTGAGGCAAAACGGTGAAGATCTGATGCAAAACTCGCATGAAATCATACCAACCGGCAGCGAGACTGATGGCAGCAGCACTGAATCCGAGACCAATCAAACTTCAATGTCAGATGGCTCAGGTCAGAGATCAAGCCATGCAGCCAGCAGCCATGCGACAGCAAGCAGCAGTCCAAGCCATGCAGCGAATAGCCATACGGCAGCGAGCAGCAGTAGCCATGCAGTGGACAGCAGCAATCATTCCAGCTCAGGTTCACATGCAGGATCTTCCGCGCAGTCTGCTCCAGCACAACAAATACAGCCAGAACCAGTCAGGCACCGCACCCGGCTGCAAAGTGGCATAACTAAACCAAGGTTAGATGTTGATGGAACTATTAAGTACTCTTTGGCTTGTTCTACAGGTGAACCAACAGATGTGCAAGAAGCATTAGGGGACTCACGCTGGAAACAAGCAATGGATGAGGAGTATAATGCCCTTGTGAGGAATAACACATGGCATTTGGTGAAAGCACCACAAGGTAAGAATGTAATTGATTGCAAGTGGGTATATAAAATCAAAAGAAAAGCAGATGGTTCTTTAGACAGATACAAAGCAAGGTTGGTGTTAACGGTGAAATTTGGTAATCGACTTGGAAGCGGAAGAGGAACCGAACCAGAGAAGGAGGATTGAGTTCGAGCCAGATTAGGAGTCATATCGGATCCGGTAGTCGTATCGGACTGGGAAAGATAATGCCATAAAGGGCGTATCGGCCGATACGGATTCGGTTTGATTGTAGGCCGATATGGGTTGTAAGTTGACAGCTTCAACGTAGGCTTGGTTTGGGCTCAAGATAAGCTTTAAGGAGGTTGCCAAATAGAGATGAAGCTCAGTTTTAGGCAATAGTATCTTGTAAATTGGGTAGTTATGCTTGTTTGTTAGTTGTAGATAAGATCGTACCCGACAAGGGTTCTGTTGTTATCTCGGGTATAAATATCCCGATAGTTGGTACATGTAAATCTCTCTCAATCAATCACACAATCAAATCAATCTACTTTCGGCGCATCGCCAACCCTCGCAAGAGGTCTTCTTCGACGAGTTCTTGCTTCTTCGGAGCAGAGGTAAGAACTCGTCCCCGACGATCTGCATCGTCGGGGCTAACGTGTCGCTTTAGACACGTTAAGCCGCGATGATGTGATTGTCGATTATCACGTCTTGGATAATTTTGACAGGTATCTTAATTAAGCCTTGCCAGCGGTTTACTCGCTTTAGGGTTTATTGCCGACGATGGTTTAATTCTTATGCTTGGCTAGATTGTTCAATGCAGCTGCCATCCCCAAAAGCAATCGACGACTTGATTTTCTTCGTGTTAAGTCTCAATTCACACTTCGAGTTGCCATCGACCTTAGTCCTGTTTTGAGATCTAACACGAAGCCTGTTTTCGGTTGTAACTAAGGATAGTGCCGGGGTTTTAGCCGGTCTTATCTAACGCATGTGGTTTATTTATGTTTCTTGCATGTGTTTGCCACTTATATGTGCAGATCGATAAGTATAGATACGTCGATCGTGAAGTAATCTTAAGATTTCTTTATGGTTGATGTGTTTATATTGGCCGATTGGCTCGTATAAGTTTGCACTAGAGTACTAGCTAGTGTAGTTACCTTCGTTATCCTTATCGGCCGATGTTATTAGTTGAGATCTACATATCAATGAAGGCTGATAAGATTAGATTCATGTTTTACTTATTTTCTAAGTGAGCCGATATAGCTTTGCCCTATCGGCTGGGCTATGACAATGTGTCATCGGTCTATTGACCGATCGGCTATTGTTCTCTGACTTGATTTACTTGTTTCTTGTTGATTGCAGATCAAATCAACTGGCACGCTCTACTTACGACTAGGTAAGCCATTTGGACCTGCACTGGAGTTAAGCAGATCTCCCAGGCCGCCGTGGTAACGCGGAACCCGTTTGGTTGCTGGACGGGTCGAAATTCTGCGCCAACACGCTTTTGGCACGCCTGGTGGGACCACAAGAACACAAGCTTCTCACCAGCAACAAGAACACCTCGAGATGTCGAAGCAGGCCGAGATCGTCGAGGAGAACGTCATTCCCGTGACCGCCGACCAGCTCAGCGCAGAACAAAAAGCTGAGATGGATAGTCTGGTCGAGCAGTTCCAAAATATGTACCTGCAAACATATTCTAGGACTCGGCAGGGCACCTTGATTCAAAAGTCCAAGGTGGTCATGCCGAGTTCCGGAGATGGAGCTGGAACATCGGCGGCGGCGCACGATCACGCCGTCAAGACTGAAGACACTGCAGCGCCGACGTTGCAAGACAAGATTGACTCCGCAGTCCACTCTGCGCTAGTCAATCAATCGGGGATTTTGGTGAACACCTTGACTAATACGGTCAAATCTATCTTAGACGGGTCAATTCACCAATTCAAGCCTCAGGGGCCGATTTTCTTGCCAGAAAATAAGTTCCCCGCATATCGGACCCTGAGGAATGATCTGAGCACGTCTCAGCAAACAGCGCCGATGCCACCCCCATCGGCGCAGCTGACAACAACATTGCCACTGGTCCTTACCAGGCAGACTGGGGGCAACCCTCAGCTCATCACCGAGGAACAATACGCTCAATGGGCCAAGGGGAAGCAACCGGTGGTTGAGCCGATGCAGCAAGTTCCCGTCGACCAGCCATCGGCCGGACAACCGCAAGCCCCAGTGTTCAATAGTCCTCCACTTCAAGCTGCATACAATGTGCCACAAGGCTACCAGCAGCACCCCGCAGGACAGTATGGCGTACCGAACTTGGATCATCATTACCAGCCATACTCCCCTAGGCAGTATCAGGCAGAGGGTTTGCAACAATCGTTTCAGCAAGACCTCCCACATCGGCCCGCAGGATATTGGGCCGATATGATAGCCGAAGTGATGCGAGATCAATTCAGCTTGAAGCCTAAGGAGAACTCTACAGTGTATCGGCACCCGTATCCCGAGGAATTTGACAGAGTACCCTTGCCGGGCCGATACAAGATCCCGGATTTCTCCAAGTTTTCGGGACAGGACAACGTCTCGACATATGAGCATGTCAGCCGATTCTTAGCACAATGAGGGGAGGCATCGGCTATTGAGGCGTTGAGGGTGAGGTTTTTCCCTCTGTCCTTATCAGGGTCTGCATTCACATGGTTTTCTTCCTTGCCCTGCAATTCCATCAGAGGATGGATAGATCTGCAGAAACAGTTTCATAGATATTTCTACAATGGCGTACAAGAGATGAAACTGTCAGATCTGACTGCCATCAGGCAACGAGTGGATGAATCGGTCCCTGAGTACATACAAAGGTTCAGAGACATACGCAACAGATGTTATAGCCTCAGTCTGACCGATTCCCAGTTGGCCGATTTGGCATTTCAGGGATTGCTAGGGCCGATACGCGAGAGGTTCTCCTCGCAGGAATTTGACAGCCTCGCTCAGCTGGCACAACGAGTATCGGCCCACGAGCAGCGATTCCAGGAGGCAAAGAAGTTCGCGAAAAAGATTAACACTGTTTATCAGTACGTCTCCGACGATGACAACGATGAAGATGGTGATGTCGACCTAGCCGAGTGGGCCCGGATGAGGAAATCAACAACTTGCCAGTGGGTCAAGAAAGGAGATAAAGAAGATAAATATGATTTCGACATCAACAAGGCCGATAAGATATTTGACCTGCTGTTGCAAGAAAAGCAGATCCAACTGCCAGTAGGTCACGTATTGCCATTGGCCGAAGACATCAAGAAGAGGAGATATTGCAAGTGGCACAATTCCTATTCACACCATACAAATGAATGCAAGATCTTCCGGCAACAAATTCAATCGGCCATCGAGCAGGGCAGAATTAAAATCGATGATGCCAAGCGGCCGATGAAGATTGAAGGCCACCCGTTCCCAGTCAACATGGTGCGGGCGGACAGGGCCGATGGCGGTGGCCATCGGACTGGCAAGCGGCCTCATCAGACCTCTGAGGGCCTGATCAGAAAATATCAGCGGAGGCGAGAGGAACAAGCTCAAGACCAAGCCGATCAAGACAACTCCTACGATCCACACTGGGAGTGCGAGTTTTTTCGCTTCTGCTGGAATGAGGGGATGAGGTTGCCATCTATCCAGGAGTGCCCTGCATGCAGTGGTGCAGAAGATTCTTATCAGGGCAGCTCAAGCAGACAAACGCATCGGCCGGCCAAGCAACGGAAATCTGTGCATGAAAGGTTAGGGCCGATGCATCGAGATCAACACGATGAAGATGAGGAGCAAGTCCAGAACCCCCAATGGTGCCCCAGCGATGTATTCACCAAGACACAAAAGCGGCGGGTTCAGAGGTTAAGGAGGAAAGAGCAAATCCAAGAGCAACAAGCTGAAGTACCCCATCGGCCAACCAAGACCAAAAAAGAGTGGAGGATAAAATCCATGGTGGTCAAGGCCGATGAGGGTGCCTCCAATACAGCTCAGAACTACTCAGCTTCAAAAGGTAAAAAAATGGCATCGGCGCCTGTTAATATGGTGTTTATATTGCCAGCAGAATACAGTGTGCAGGCAGCCGATGAAGCGATGGCCGATGATGAACAAGGTTCGGCCAGGTTACGGTTGTCACCAGACCAAGCCATCTTCGACAAGCCAGTTGACACCAGCCACAGACATTTACGGCCGTTGTACATCAAAGGATTCATCAACGGGCGACCGATGACGAAGATGCTGGTCGATGGCGGCGCAGCGGTCAATTTAATGCCATACCCAACCTTCAGGAAGCTTGGAAAAGTACCTGAAGATCTTATCAAGACAAATATGGTATTAAAGGACTTTGGTGGCAACGCATCTGAGGCGAAGGGGGTCCTGAACGTGGAGCTCACCGTGGGCAGCAAAACAATTCCCACCACCTTCTTCGTCTTCGATGGAAAGGGTTCCTACAGCTTGTTGTTGGGACGAGATTGGATCCATGCTAATTGCTGTGTCCCTTCAACAATGCACCAATGCCTCATGCAATGGCAAGGGGACCAAGTCGAGATCTTGCAGGCCGATCAGTCAGTACATGTCGCCAATGCCGATCTCACAGTTTGGGAGATGGAGGGAATCGACTGCTTGTCCGAGCGAGTCTGGGACGCCGATTTCCTCAAGGTAACTGACTGCGACATCGAGACAATTGAAGATCAAGACAAGCGGTTACTTTAGCGAAGATGCATCATCCGCCGTTGACAATGAACAAGATGACCCCTACACGGATGACGCGGTGGATGAGCTAGACGGCAAGTTGGGACAAGGTTTTACGTCGGCCGATGAATTGGAAGAAATTGATATAGGAATAGGTGATAGGCCTAGGCCGACGTATGTAAGTGCTATTTTGCCAAAGGAATACAAGAACAATTTGATAGATCTTTTGAAAGAATTCAGAGATTGTTTTGCATGGGAATACCATGGGATGCCAGGATTAAGCCGATCGATTGTAGAACATCGGCTACCAATCAAACAAGGCTATCGGCCTTTTAAGCAAGCTCCTCGGAGGTTTAAGGCCGATATGCACGAAGCCATAAAAGCAGAGATCACAAGACTTTACGACGCCAACTTTATCAGACCCTGCCGATACGCAGAGTGGGTCTCCAACATAGTTCCAGTATTGAAAAAGAACGGCAAGCTAAGGGTATGCGTCGATTTCAGAGATCTAAATAAGGCAACGCCCAAGGACGAGTACCCTATGCCGTTGGCCGATTTGCTAGTCGATGTTGCTTCTGGGCATAAGATCATTAGTTTCATGGACGGAAACACGGGTTACAACCAGATCTTTATGGCTAAAGAGGACATTCATAAGACAGCCTTCAGATGCCCAGGGGCAATCGGCCTATATGAATGGGTCGTCATGACATTATGTTTGAAGAATGCTGGAGCTACATATCAGAGGGCTATGAATTACATTTTTCATGATCTTATTGGCTCTCTGATTGAAGTTTATATAGATGATGTCGTCGTAAAGTCAAGAGAACATGATATGCACTTGGCCGACTTACGCAAGGTACTAGAAAGGGCAAGAAAATATGGTTTGAAGTTGAACCCTAACAAATGTGCCTTTGGCGTATCGGCCGGTCAGTTTTTGGGTTTCTTGGTCCATGAGAGGGGGATTGAGATCACACAGAAGAACATCGATGCCATCAAGAAAATCAAGCCTCCAGAAAACAAGACCAAGTTACAATCTCTGCTTGGCAAGATCAACTTCGTCCGGCGTTTTATATCAAATCTATCGGGCCGTATAGAGCCATTCACTCCACTGTTGAAAGTAAAGGATGACGAAGAGTTCATATGGGGTGACAAGCAACAGAAAGCGCTAGACGGTATCAAAGAGTATTTAACTTCTCCGCCGGTCTTAATTTCTCCACAAAAAGGAGTCCCATTCAAGCTGTACTTATCGGCCGATGAGAAATCCATCGGCTCGGTCTTGGTTCAAGATGTTAACGGCAAGGAAAGAGCTATTTTTTATCTCAGCAGAAGAATGTTAGACGCTGAGACAAGGTACACGCCGGTGGAGAAATTATGCCTTTGTTTATATTTTTCATGTACTAAATTGAGGCATTACCTGCTTTCCAACGAGTGCATCGTGGTGAGCAAGGCCGATGTGATGAAATACATGTTATCGGCCCCTGTGTTGAAAGGACGAGTCGGGAAGTGGATCTTTGCTTTAACAGAGTTTGATCTTCGATATGAATCGGCCAAAGCAATCAAAGGACAAGCCCTGGCCGATTTCATCGTTCAACATAGAGATGACTCAGTTGCATATGCAGACATTGTGCCATGGACATTGTATTTCGATGGATCCGTCTGCAGACACGGTTGCGGTATCGGCCTAGTCATCATATCCCCTCGGGGGGCAAATTTTGAGTTCGCTTTCACTATCAAGCCTTACTATACCAACAATCAAGCAGAATATGAAGCGGTGCTTAAAGGCTTGCAGTTATTACAAGAAGTCGAGGCCGATGCCGTGGAAATCATTGGTGATTCACAGCTAGTAATTAGTCAACTTTCTGGGGAGTATGAGTGCAGAGACGATATTCTCAAAGTCTACAATGAGGAGTGCAAAGAGTTATTACATGGTTTCCGGATCGTAACGATGAGGCATATACCCAGGAAGCAGAATTTTGAAGCCAATGATTTAGCTCAGGGGGCATCGGGATACAGGCCGATGGCTAAAGACGTTCCGATTCAGATTGCTCTCGTGCACGCCGATGACTGGAGGTTTGATATCATTGAGTATTTGAGAAATCCTTCCCAATCGGCGTCACGCAGAATGAAATATAAAGTTTTACACTATGTCTTATTGGACGATAACCTATATTATCGGACGATTGATGGTGTCCTACTCAAATGCCTAGGTCCTGAGGAGGCTAAAACTGTTATGAGCGAAGTACATGAAGGGATTTGCGGCACCCATCAATCGGCCCATAAAATGAAATGGCTGATGAAGCGCGTCGGATATTTTTGGCCAACCATGCTAGAGGATTGCTTCAAGTATTATAAAGGATGTCAGGATTGTCAGAAATTTGGAGCAATTCAGAGAGCACCGGCATCGGCTATGCATCCAATCATAAAGCCGTGGCCGTTTCGTGGATGGGGAATAGATATGATCGGCCAGATTAACCCACCATCAAGTAAGGGACACAAGTATATATTAGTGGCTACAGATTACTTCACAAAGTGGGTTGAGGCCGTTCCCCTTAAGAAGGTTGATTCCAAAGACGCTATTCAGTTCGTCAAGGAGCACATCATATATCGGTTTGGGTTACCTCAGACAATAACTACCGATCAGGGATCAATCTTCGTGTCCGATGAGTTCGTCCGATTTGCTGACAGCATGGGCATCAGATTACTCAATTCTTCTCCTTACTACGCGCAAGCTAATGGGCAGGCAGAGGCTTCTAATAAGTCTTTAATCAAATTAATCAAGAGGAAAATTGACGAACAGCCGAGGCAATGGCATACAACGCTGGCCGATGCCCTTTGGGCGTATCGGATGGCTTGCCATGGTGCAATCCAAGTGCCTCCCTATCAGCTGGTCTACGGGCATGAAGCTGTACTGCCGTGGGAAACCGCCATCGGCTCAAGAAGGATTGCTTTGCAAGACGACTTGACAGCCGATGAGTACCATAATCTTATGGTTGATGAATTGGATGATTTGGCACATGTTCGATTACGGGCCTTAGAGAAAATCAAGCGTGATAAAGATAGAGTAGCCCGTCATTATAATAAAAAGGTCGTTGCCAAGTCGTTTGAGGAAGGAGACCTTGTATGGAAATTAATAATGCCGATTGGTTCCAGAGATAATAAATTCGGCAAGTGGTCACCTAATTGGGAAGGCCCCTTTCGAATTCATCGATGTGTTCCTCACAATGCCTATCTGCTCAAGGGATTAGATGGCGAGATTTATGGACGAGCTCTCAATGGCAAATACTTGAAACAATATTATCCCAGTATCTGGATTGACTCATGATCGGCCCTCTAGCCGATTTATGATTACAGCCGATGTAATTAAGCATCGTCTTTAGATGGCCGGTATATACTATCGCCCTTAGTTCAAAATTTCAGAATATGAGCCCTCATCTTCCAAAATTTGGGGGGCATATATATATACAGGAGTTCTCGCATTGGATTTTTCAGTTGGCAATTGACTTCGGCTTTCTGGCCGATGAGATTGTTTATAATGAGATTGTTCATATTAAAGATATATACATGCACAGGTGTTTTTTTTAAGATACAATTCATCAGAGTGAGATTGAACTCAGAGGATTTCAGAAGCAATGATTAGGCTGGAATTTTCAAGACAAATTCGGCTGCATGGCCGATAAGGTGTATGTTTATACATTATAAAAATAAAATATGCTACATCACCCTATGAAGTCCGCAATAGCAGCAATGGCTTTACGGCGAATCTGCTCAACGTCTTCAATAGCCTGGGCATCATCGGCCATCGTCCCTGGGATCGGTTTCAGTGATTTGCTTAGGGTCGCGAGGTACTTGGCCGATGCCTTGAGCTTTGCCGTCTGATCTTCTATGGCCTTGGGTGATGCAGCTATTCCGGCTTCGACTTCTTGGATTTCTCGGCGTGTAGTGGCCAGCTTCGATTCTAGCTCTGCCTCGAGGCAACGGAGTTCTTCAAGTCTATTTTTCAATACAATCGGCTCCACCGCTAGCTCGTCCAACTTGGTCTTATCGGCGTTAACTTGAGCTTTGCTAGCGGTCAGGGCCGATTCCAGTTGTTCGCGCTCTCGTCGCTCTGCGAGTCTTTCTTTTGCTTTGAAAAGCTTGAATCGGTATTGTTCCAGGAAGATGGCCGGTGTGAGGATCTCCATCAGGTCTTCGGGCAGTTCGTTTTGGATTTCTTGTACCCTGGCTCTGATGGAGGAGCAATCCTCTACCAAACACTCCAGCGAGGCTTCTAGCCGATTCCCAATATCGGACAGTCGGTTCTTTAATTCGTCAGAGATCGGCGCCTTGGCGGTGCTGGGCAGTTCCTTGTCCTCGTCATCAAGAAACTGGCCGATGTCAAATGAAAACATATCGGCTAGGCTCTGTAAACAGCAACATAGGTCAAGGTCAGTCTTGTCAAATGGGAGCTGACGAAAGGGGATCGGGCTAGGTCTCATTACCTGAGTTGGAGTATCGGTGGTGTTTGCATCGGCCTCCCTTTGCTGTGTTGAGGCAGTAGGCGATGGGGTTGGCCGATGTGGCGAAGATGCTGGGGCCCTAGGCTGAAAAGCAAGGGATTGGTAAGTAGGGTTGTGAGATTAGCATGATAATATATAAATCAACTCTTACCGAGGCGACCGGAGAGGGTGCTGGAGAAGGAGACGGAGTCCTCAATCGTGCTTTAGCCCGCTCACGCCGTTGTAGGGTTGCTTTCTTAGTCCTTGGCAGAGGGGCCGATTGAGTTCTTTCCTTCAGTATAGATGATGCCACAGCCTGAAAAGGATATCAAATTAAAGCCAAGCAATAGGAAGGGGTTATGTGAGCACGGAGAAGAAATTGTGTTTACCTTGCGGATTGCATGTTTGGTCTTTTTCGGTTGGGGGGCATCACTTTGGTCATCGGCCGGTGGGATCTCAGTGGTTTCGGCTGATGTTTCCTTGATAGCTTCAGCCGATGTGTTTCCTTCATATGTATCGGCAGCAGCTGCATCGACTTCTTCCTCCATTACTTGTTCTTTGAGAAACTCTTCTATGGAGGGATCCAGCTCTTCGAGATCTTCTTGGTCGTCAATTTTGGCTTTTTTGCTGGATTTTTGGGCTTTGCCCTTAAATGGCGCTTTCCTCTTGGGGTTTTCCTTGATCATCGGCCCCTGGAGCAGTGATGGTATCTTTGGGGCAGTGAGGCCGATGATGGACTCCAGGATGGTTGACCCCGATGGAGCTATGGCTTGAGCATAGAAAATCTTCTGTCCACTGTTGCTCACAGAAGGAATCGGCTCATCTGGTACTTGGGGACTGATGCCTTGGATAAGCTCTGTTACATAGAACCTGGCCGATTGGTGGAAAATATGAGCGGCCCACTCTTGCCACCAGGTTTGGAAATTGATGTGGACAAAGGTATTCAGGTGCAGCCGATCACAGTCACCAAGATTTGGGAGCTCGATTTCCATCGCCTTGCTCATAACTAGAGCCGATGAGACTGTGCCTCTGCTCTCCAGGAGTTTATGAAGGTATAAACTGATGGGAAGTTGCCCGAGCCCGCATTGCCTAGCAGCTGTCATTGGGTTATAAAATTCATAGGACAGGCTGGTGCTCCTTCCCTGAAAAATGCCTACCGGGAGCAGGCATGGAGTCAGGCCGATCATAAACACCTCTCTGGACTCCATGTCATCGTTTACCAAGCTCAGTTGCAGATCATCTGGGAGCTCATAGTCTTGGTCCGATGTATAGATAAACATGTCCATCTTGGCTGATGGAGGGCCGGTGAAGAAACGGATGAACCATGTAGCCATGTCATCGGCCGATTGATCTGCGCCAGGGTAGACGGAGGCTGCTTCTCCATAAGACATGCATCGTCTGCTTCTGGGATCTTCGTGATCGGCATACTTTGATGGGAAGCGCGAGTCCGATAGAGGTGGCCGATCAACCATGGTGTTGGTGTGAATTGTTAGCCACAGTTGGATGAACCACCATGGTCCCCCGTGTGCCACGGTTTGTTTCAGCATCAAGTCTTGTGTGGCAATGTGGAGTAGCCGATATACAGCTCCTAAGAGATATCGGCCGAGAGGGATTTGTTTTTTGCTGACCAGGGCCTGAGCCAGGTGCTGACAGTTTGTTGTGGGGCCGCAGGTCGATCCGCAGAAGACGAATCTTTCCAACCACAATGTCAGGAAAGCTACATGTTCTCGCTCTGAGACCGATCCTTGTTCCATGTGCTCAGAGATGTACCCAGACCAGCCTCCAATTTTCTTGGTCTTCAGTTTGTGGCTGCTGTTTATCAGGAGGCTGAAGGGATTAATCTCAGAGTCGATGTCTAGTCCTGTGAGTACCTTGATATCTATGAGGGTTGGGGTCATCGGACCTTGCTTGAACATGAAGGCGTTCAAGGTACTTGACCAGAAGTAGCTGGCAGCTGACATTAGTGGCTCATTTTTCTTGGTATCGGCCAGGGACAGAGTTATGCATTGGCCGATTCCAATCTCGTCCCAGTGGACTTGTTTGACAGCAGCAATCCTTTTGTGCCAGGTCCTGTATCCGTTTAGCTTCGATGGCCATGACCTGAAGGTGTGTTTCCACGCAGAAATAGTGGGCTTGGCTTGCCTGAAGGGGATTCTGTCTGTTTCGGCGTTGATTAGCCAGGTTGGGTCGCAGTCAGCCCATGGGGCCCAGGAGAAAGCGATGGGATTTATCGTCGGTAGGGATCAAGATTTGGTTTTTGAAGACCTAAATCGTGAGAACGACGATGAAAATATAAGACCCGGGGGGAACAGAGAGTAAAACCCTAACTTGGAGAAATTGACGGGGGAAAGCGATAATGCAGGATTGAACAAGTCGACTTACCGCGGGGATCTCAGAGGCGTAGAATGGGGCGGAAGCCATTGTTGTTGAAGAAGGGATCGCTGCGAAAGGGGTCGATGTCGATGGAGTACCGAGCGGTCGCCGGAGTTGGAGAACACGAAGAGCTTGTTGGATCGGCGGCGGAAGTTGTCGAATCTGGATCTGCGCGGTTTTCAGACAAGACCTAGCTAAGAAGTCGATGGGTTCCTCGGAGTTAATTCCGCCACATTATATAATGAAGCGGAATTGGGGGGCATGTGTTAACGGTGAAATTTGGTAATCGACTTGGAAGCGGAAGAGGAACCGAAGCAGAGAAGGAGGATTGAGTTCGAGCCAGATTAGGAGTCTATCGGACCCGGTAGTCGTATCGGACTGGGAAAGATAATGCCATAAAGGGCGTATCGGCCGATACGGATTCGGTTTGATTGAAGGCCGATATGGGTTGTAAGTTGACAGCTTCAACGTAGGCTTGGTTTGGGCTCAAGATAAGCTTTAAGGAGGTTGCCAAATAGAGATAAGCTCAGTTTTAGGCAACTGTATCTTGTAAATTGGGTAGTTATGCTTGTTTGTTAGTTGTAGATAAGATCGTACCCGACAAGGGTTCTGTTGTTATCTCGGGTATAAATATCCCGATAGTTTGTACATGTAAATCTCTCTCAATCAATCACACAATCAAATCAATCTACTTTCGGCGCATCGCCAACCCTCGCAAGAGGTCTTCTTCGACGAGTTCTTGCTTCTTCGGAGCAGAGGTAAGAACTCGTCCCCACGATCTGCATCGTCGGGGCTAACGTGTCGCTTTAGACACGTTAAGCCTCGATGATGTGATTGTCGATTATCAGTCTTGGATAATTTTGACAGGTATCTTAATTAAGCCTTGCCAGCGGTTTACTCGCTTTAGGGTTTATTGCCGACGATGGTTTAATTCTTATGCTTGGCTAGATTGTTCAATGCAGCTCCATCCCCAAAAGCAATCGACGACTTGATTTTCTTCGTGTTAAGTCTCAATTCACACTTCGAGTTGCCATCGACCTTAGTCCTGTTTTGAGATCTAACACGAAGCCTGTTTTCGGTTGTAACTAAGGATAGTGCCGGGGTTTTAGCCGGTCTTATCTAACGCATGTGGTTGTTTATGTTTCTTGCATGTGTTTGCCACTTATATGTGCAGATCGATAAGTATAGATACGTCGATCGTGAAGTAATCTTAAGATTTCTTTATGGTTGATGTGTTTATATTGGCCGATTGGCTCGTATAAGTTTGCACTAGAGTACTAGCTAGTGTAGTTACCTTCGTTATCCTTATCGGCCGATGTTATTAGTTGAGATCTACATATCAATGAAGGCTGATAAGATTAGATTCATGTTTTACTTATTTTCTAAGTGAGCCGATATAGCTTTGCCCTATCGGCTGGGCTATGACAATGTGTCATCGGTCTATTGACCGATCGGCCATTGTTCTCTGACTTGGTTTACTTGTTTCTTGTTGATTGCAGATCAAATCAACTGGCACGCTCTACTTACGACTAGGTAAGCCATTTGGACCTGCACTGGAGTTAAGCAGATCTCCCAGGCCGCCGTGGTAACGCGGAACCCGTTTGGTTGCTGGACGGGTCGAAATTCTGCGCCAACAGTTGGTAGCCAAGGGCTTCAGACAAAGGTATGGCATAGACTATGAGGATACTTTTAGTCCAGTAGTTAAAATTGCGACAGTTAGACTTGTTCTTGGTATTGCTGTCTCTAGAGGATGGTCACTGAGGCAATTAGATGTTCAGAATGCTTTTTTGCATGGTATTCTAGAAGAAGAGGTTTATATGAAACAACCACCAGGGTATGAAGGTAAATCAACCTTAGTTTGCAAACTCGATAAGGCTATCTATGGACTGAAACAAACACCTAGAGCATGGTACTCTAGGTTGAGTCACAAGTTATTTGAACTAGGTTTTATCTCATCAAAGGCGGATACTTCCCTGTTTATTTATAATAAAAATGGAATAACCATGTATATGTTAATTTATGTGGATGACATTATTGTCACAAGTTCCTCTAATGATGCAGTCGTAGCCTTGCTTAAGAACCTAAGGACTGATTTTGCCTTAAAGGATTTGGGTGAGCTACATTTTTTCTTGGGAATAGAGGTGAAGAAAGTATCTGATGGTATACTGTTGAATCAAGCAAAGTATGTTTTAGACTTGCTAACTAAAGTTGGTATGAAAGATTGCAAATCAGCTTCCACGCCACTAGCTGTGACAGAAAAGTTGATGGCACACAAAGGAAATCCTCTTGGTACTGAGGATAGTACTCGGTACAGGAGTATTGTAGGAGGACTACAATACTTAACACTTACCAGACCGGATTTGGCCTTTGCTGTTAATAAGGTATGTCAATATCTTCATGCTCCTACATCAGAACATTGGTTGGCTGTAAAACGTATATTGAGATATATCAAAGGAACTGTTGATGTTGGTTTGCACTTTAAGAGGTCTAGTTCTACTCTAGTCAGTGCTTTTTCTAATGCTGATTGGGCTGGTAGCCTAGATGACAGAAGGTCTACAGGAGGTTTTGTAATTTATTTTGGTTCTAATGTTGTGTCATGGAGTGCTAAGAAACAACCAACAGTTTCTAGGTCTAGTACCGAAGTAGAATATAAAGCGATGGCCAATGCTACTGCTGAGTTAATTTGGGTTCAGTCAGTTCTTGAAGAATTGGGGGTAAAAATTGCTCAACCACCTGTGTAGCAACATATTTATCCTCAAATCCAGTCTTTCATGCACGAACCAAGCACATTGAGATTGATTATCATTTTGTAAGAGAAAGAGTAGCAAATAAGATGCTTGATATCAGGTTTATTGGATCAAAAGACCAAATAGCAGATGGGTTTACAAAAGCTTTGTCTATACAGAGTTTTAGACATTTTATGTACAATCTTAACTTGTCCAAGTTATGATTGAGGGGGAGTGTAAACAATATCTTCTAGTTAGTTAAGTCGCTAGCTAGATAATAGGGTAGTTGAGATGGATAACATCTGTTGTTAACAACTTAATCATATCCTCTGTAAGTGCCACGTCAAGAGCTGTTCTTGACAATATAAATACAATCATGCGGCCTCCTCCGGTAGGTGAGAACGCTTCCAACTTTACATCTACATGTGAGGCACTATTGCTGGTTTGACATGGCAATGGAACTCATTGTTTAACACAGGCGACAGCGAGGCTGCCTGTGACTGCAGCCGAGGCTGCTGTTGCTTCTCTGAAGAGGGAGCGGGAGGCGTGCGAACTGCTGCCATGATGGCTGCGGGTCAGAATTGAGGGAGGCCTTACAGAATCGAGTGGATGACATCGGGCTGGTGGTGTCAGCCAGAGGTTAAACAGACCTCTGTATCAAGCTTGCACGAAAGTCGATGGGCAATATCATGGGGCACATGATTTGACACTTGCAACAAAACATAAACAAAAGGAAAAGGACTAGGGGAACTAACTTCTTGAATTTCAACCTCAGCTTATGCAACACAACTGCAAATTTTTACCTATCTTTCAAAGAACTGCAGAGAAATTGAATTTTGTTCTGAGCTCTGGGCTCTCTATGTTCTCATATGAACTTCAGAAACAAATGTTCTGTTGCTCCTGCGAGAGTGAAAAAACTCTTGGAAGGGTTGAACAACGAACTGGACAGTGGTAACGGCCGAGATCTCTTCATGGAGCCATAGCTCTGAAGAGAACTGGGAAAAGTTTTGGAAATATAGTTTTTTTTTCACCTATATGACAGAAATATACTCGTTTCAAAACAATTGGCAACATTATGCCATCGTTGTGTCCACGAGATGCGAAATTGCTGACATGGACATGGAACCCCATGGCGCGCGCGAGTTCACACCACCCACACGGTGCGAGTTCGCGTGGGATGATGGCATGAGTTCGTGCCGACGACATCACGAGTTCGTGCGGTGAACATACACGAGTTTGCGCAGATTACATCATGAATTCATGTGGTGAATTCACATACTTGGACAACTTCGCGCCAATGACCTGACGAGTTCGTGCGTTGATGGTGCGAACTCGCGCGCACGGTGGGGTTCCGCCACCATGTCAGCGAATTCGCATCTCGCGGACGCGACGACGGTATAATGTTGTCAATTGTTTTGAAACGAGTATATTTCTGTCATACTGATTAAAAAAAGTATATTTTCAAAATAATTTCAGAGAACTAGTATCCAAAATTAGCATGCACCTGATGCTACTGTAGTAATATGGTTGTGTTCTGGAAAAAAAGACAAGCATAGAAAATGAAATCACCGATAATTATTTTGAGAAAAATTCTGCTAAGACATTGATCTGACACAGTTTCAAAACTAGACTCTTCCATTAATATCTAAAAGAAAAATTTAAGTGAGAGCTAATCATCAGTTGTAAGTCATCAATTTATCCTTATACAGTGATATTATACTATTATTATGTTAGTACTTGTTTGTAAGTGAGAACTAATAAGGAGTAAAAAGAAAGAGTTAAGTTGAAATTTCAATATGTATGTCCAATGTGTATGTCATGTGATCAAACTCATCCAACTTATATACAAACTAGATAAAGAGCACTATACAAAACCACCTTAGGGGGTTATATAAACGGTATTGTAAAGTTTAGGGGGGGTTGAATGTCCGGTTTCAAAGTTCAGAGTGCTAGACGGACTTCCATCCCAAGTTCAGGGGTTATTTGGAATTTTTCCTTTTGTGAAAGTACTTATGAATCTATTAATCCAATTTATATACACTAAATGAACTTACAATTTGGTTAAAATTTACAATGTTTGAGTTTTGAAATACATATGTGCCTTTATAGAGCCAAGTGCTAATCAGGATATGCTCAAATTGAGAAAATGAGCAAAACTTGCTAAATTTAAATAAGCCTAACATTACAGAAGATGAGCAAACATTTATTTCTAATCTGTTAAAAATGAACTCATCCCTTGCAGTTGCAGCAGGAGTGCAGGACTATTCATGTCTCAAATGAGTGTAGAATTCCATCTCTATGGAGCTTCGCCATGCGTCTCTCATTTATATGGCCCAAGCGACAATGCCAAATAAAGGTGGGATTCAAATCATTAGGACATTGTCTTTTCGCATTAATGTTATAGACTGAATATTCATCAAGATTTACAGTGTACAAACCATTCATCATAGGTGCATGGAAATAAAAAAATGTCATTATAATAGACTGAACAACCATTGTCCACTGATCTAAAACCATAACCCTCTGCTTGCAAACAGGAAGCGGAGATAACGTTTTTACACAAAGCTGAAACACAATAGCAATTATTTAGGACCTGTTCGGCACCCTGAGTTCCTAACACAGTGTGTGCGCACGGAAAACGGAACGGTCCATTAGCACGTGATTAATTAAGTATTAGCTAATTTTTTTTTCAAAAATGGATTAATTTGATTTTTTAAAGCAACTTTTGTATAGAAACTTTTTGCAAAAAAACACACCGTTTAGTAGTTTGAAAAGCGTACACGTGGAAAAAAAGAGAGGTGAGTTGGGAACTCAAGCCAAAGAACAAAGCCTTAATTCCAAAACAAATCCTGATGGTAAAGATAACGGCATAATGCCAACCGCAACAGCAGCAGCTCTTGCTCCATTGCCCACGCGAATGTCCACTTCACTTCTTGCCAGGTTTCTACTTATTTTCAGCCCCTGCAACGACTTGCATATGTGAGCAACTAAACTGGTATCAAATGCCCAAGAATTAGTAGAGAAAGTAGCAAGATTAATTTCTATAACATTAATATTTGAGGTGGAACTATTTCCATCCTGCTACTTCTGCTTGAGTTGCTCTAGGTATTTCTTACAGTTTCTCTTCTAATGACTTGTCTCCTTGCAAAAGAAACACTCTTGTGTGCCCTCTCGAGAGCCACAATGAAGGCTAAATAATGTGATTATTGAAGTCGTGAAAAAAAAGGTCTTGAAAGTCCTACGTGCCGGGATAATCTATCCCATACCGTATAGCGAGAGGGTTAGCGCAGTTTAGGTCATGCCTAAGAAGGGAGGCATGACGGTCGTTGAAAACTCAAAGAACGAGTTGATCCCATAACAAATTATCACGGGATGGAGGATGTGCATAGATTATAGAAAGCTAAACAAGGCTACTAAGAAGGGTCATTTCCCGTTGCCTTTCGTCGATGAGATGCTAGAGCGGCTAGCTAATCACTCCTATTTCCTTGATGGCTATTCTGGCTATCATCAAATTCATAGCCATCCCGACGATCAAAGCAAGACAACGTTCGCGTGTCCGTACGGAACGTATGCTTACCAGTGAATGTCGTTTGGGTTGTGCAATGCACCTGCATCATTCCAACAGTGCATGATCTCTAGCTTTTCCAACATGATCAAGGAAATCATGAAAGTTTTCATGGACGACTTCTCCGTCTATGGAAAAACTTTTGACTATTGTTTGGAGAATCTGGACAAAGCCTTGCAATGATGTCAAGAAAATGACTTGATGCTTAATTGGGAAAAGTACCACTTCATGCTCCGTCAAGACATAGTCCTAGAACATCGAGTCTCTAAAAAAGGGGTAGAGGTGGACAAGGCTAAAATTGAGGTAATCCAGCAGCTTTCAGCTCCTACTAATGTTAAGGGAGTCCATAGTTTTCTGGGTCATGAGGGGTTCTATCATCGGTTTATAAAAGATTTCTCTTTAGTAACTAGACCCCTCACCAGTTTGCTAGCTAAGGATGCCCCTTTAACTTTGATGATGAGTGTCTAAAATCTTTTAATATCCTAAAAGAAGCACTCATCTAAGAACCAATTATTTAACCCCCTAATTGGTCGCTTCCATTTGAAATGATGTGCGATGCTAGTGATTATGTTGTAGGGGCCATTTTCGGTCAAACAAAAGATAAAAAACATCATGCTATCACATATGCTAGTAAAATGTTGACAGGAGCTCGGCTTAATTATGCCACAACTAAAATGGAGCTCCTAGTCATGGTCTTTGCTATTGATAAATTCAGATCTTACTTAGTTGGAGCAAAGGTAATTGTTTACACTGATCATGTTGCTCTAAAATACCTGCTCACTAAGAAAGATGCAAAACCTTGGTTTATTAGATGGGTTCCTCTACTCCAAGAATTTGATCTTGAAATTAAAGATAAAAAGGAAGTAAAAAATTTTGTAACAGATCATTTGTCGCGTATGCAAATCACTAATATGCAAGAACTATTGATAAATAATTTTCTACGGGACGACATGCTACTAAAGGTGACAGACTCGAATCCGTGGTACGCAAACATCATCAACTACATGGTTGCAGGATATGACACCTGGGGAGAGCAAGCGAAAGCTCATCTATGAAAGCAGAAGGCATCTGTGGGATGAGCCATACCTGTATTGAGTATGCTCAGAAGGTGTGTACCAACAGCCGAAGGCACACAGATCATTGAATAATGCCACACGGCACCATATGGAAGCCACTATGGTGCATTCTGCACCCATGCAAAGATCTGGCTAAGTGGATTCTTTTGGCCTATAATGTATGCAGACATAAAAGAATTCATTCAGAGATGTGCAAGGAGCCAGAAGCATGGAGGTATCACCGCTCGCGATGCGATGCCCCTAACATACAACCTTCAAGTGGAACTCTATTATGTGTGGGGTATTGACTACATGGGACCTTTTTCAAAGTCTCATGACTGCGAGTACATTCTGATGCCTATCGACTATGTATCGAAATGGGTGAAAGCAATGCCATGCCATGCCGCCGGCACCAAGCACACCCGCAAGATGTTCCACGAGGTCATCTTCCAGGTGAAGCTTTTCGGACATGGAAAACATCGAAGCAAATGGCTAGGACCATATACCATCATCGACACTTCTTCACATGGGGCAGTCACGATTCAGGATGACAAAGGTAATGTCTTTAAGGTAAATGGTCAACGTTTTCATCCATTCATATCAATAAAATTGAAATAAAATAAATGACACACCGGACTTCACTGGGTGAGTCTCTCTTTTGCTTTCACCTTTTTGTTTTCTTTGTGTCAATGAAACACCTGAGATACAAAAAGCAAGTATGGAGGTGATCTTGTGCTCACACGACACATTCACTTACAAGATCACCCATGTCTATGCTACACCGCAATGCCTACACATTCACGAGATGAAACGTAGCATCTATTGCACACATGACTGCTCGTCATCACACTCACTTTTGAGCGTTGGTTTGCACGTTTATCCTATTCTCGTTAATTTTTGAGTTGGATTAATTCTTTCATATCTAAAATTAACTGAAGAATTAAAATAAGTATTGACATGATCATATAAAATTTATCACTTGCTTGCAAAAATGATTTACATACTTTTTATTTCTTGAACACTACCTGTTGCTTCAGAATCATATTCATAGGACCACATGATATTTAAGTTATTGATGAATGAGAGATGGCCCGATGATATGAACCTTGCTCTTACCGTTGAACCCTTGGGAATCTTGTCGACGGAGAGCCGCGCGCCACCTTCGCTCTTTCAGGTAGTCGAGGTTGTCTCAGCGAAGCTGATCTTGATCAGCCTCGCTATACATGGTAGCCTAAGGGGACCTCAGGGTGAGCTCGGATGGGAGGACCGCCACCGCGCCGTAGACCAGGAAGAAAGGCGTTTCTCCTGTCGCTCGGCTCGGGGCAGTCCGGTCTGCCCAGAGCACCACTTGTAACTCCTCGATCCATGAGTCGCGATGCTTCTTGAGGATGTTGTAGGTCTTGGTCTTAAGGCCCTTAAGGATTTCCGTGTTGGCGCGCTCCACTTGACCGTTGCTTCTGGGGTGGGCGGGGGAGGCGAAACAGAGCTTGATGCCCATGTCGTCGTAGTAGTCGCCAAACAATTCACTGGTGAACTGGGTGCCGTTGTCCGTAATGATACGGTTGGGCACCGGTACTCCTTGGAGACCTGGTTCATGACTAACTGAGAGTCGTCTAATACCAGGAGACGGCGGATCCCCATTCCGGCCGCTACTCTGAGTCCCGCAAGGAGTCCCTCGTGCTCTGCCATATTGTTGGTCGCCTGGAAATCTAGGCGAACTAGATATCTAAGGATGTCCCCGCTCAGCGAGGTCAAGGTGACCCCCGCGCCGGCGCCTTGGAGGGCGAGGGAGCCGTCAAACTGCATCACCCAATAGGTGGCGTGAGGCCGTTGCGAGGGACCTGCTTCGGCCTCGGGGGCGAAGAGCCCAAGGTCGGGTTCAGGAGTCAGGGTCCACTCGGCCACGAAGTCGGCGAGGGCTTGACTCTTGATTGCGTGGCACGGTTCGAAGTGTAGATCAAACTCAGAGAGTTCAATCGCCCACTTCACCACCCGTCCGGTACCATCTCGGTTGCACACGATCTGTCCGAGGGGGCAGGACGTGACCACGGTGACCCGATATGCCTAGAAGTAATGGCGCAGCTTCCTCGAAGCCATCAGAATTGCATAAAGCATTTTCTGGGCTTGAGGGTATCAGGTTTTGGCGTCCCGCAGTGCCTCACTAATGAAGTAGACGGGCCGCTGCACCTTTCAGCGGGGCCTAGCCTCTTCATTGAGGGCACCGTCCTCGGGGCGCTCATTGCCAGAGGGGCCTTGCCAGGCCCGCTCGGCCTCTGTGCCGGTGACCTCGTGGTCGGAGGGCGTCGGACCGCGCCTTCCCCTAGTGGCCTCGGGGCCTTCCTGGGGGTCGGGGGCACTCGGCGGCGTCTGACGAGCGGGCAGAGGGCCACATCCGGTCGTTAGGGGCCTTAGGCCGCCGTCCGGCTCGGGGGCCTCTCCTCCCTTCTCTGGCCCGGGTCGGTCCGACACAGGATGGGGGCGCGCGGGCCAAGGACTTTCCTCATCATGCTCCACAACCAATGCTGCGCTAACTACTTGCGGGGTTGCCGCTAAATAAAACAGCAACGACTCTTCGGGCTCCAGAGCGACCAGGACTGGGGGAGAGCTAAGGTAAGCCTTCAACTGAGTGAGGGCTTGCTCAGCCTCCTCTGTCCAAGCGAACGGCCCGGAGCGCTTAAGGAGCTTAAATAGGGGCAGCGCCTTCTCTCCTAGCCTCGATATGAATCGGCTTAGGGCAGCCATGCATCATGTGACACATTGCACATCCTTATGCTTGCAGGAGGGGCGCATCTGCTCTATTGCTCGTATCTTCTCGGGATTGGCCTCTATGCCTCGGGCCGAGACCAAGAACCCGAGGAGCTTGCCCGCGGGCACACCGAACACACACTTTTTGGGGTTCAGTTTCATGCGCGTGGAGCGGAGACTTTTGAAAGTCTCCACCAAATCCGAGAGCAAGGTCTCTTGGGTGTGCATTTTCACAACCAAGTCATCGACATATGCCTCAACATTGCGTCCTATCTGACTACTCAAAGAAATGCGAGTAGCACATTGAAAAGTAGGACCTGCATTCTTTAATCCGAAAGGCATGGTTGTATAACAGTAAGTACCTACAGGAGTAATGAATGAAGTTTTTTCCTCATCCTCCCTAGCCATGCAAATCTGATGATATCCTGAGTATGCATCTAGAAAACACAAAAGGTCGCACCCCGTAGTGGAGTCGACAATCTGATCTATGCATGGCAGGGGATAAGGGTCCTTAGGACATGCCTTGTTGAGGTCGGTGTAGTCGATGCACATCTGGAGCTTGCCGTTCGCCTTGTGGACGACGACCGGGTTCGCGAGCCACTCCAGATGGATGACCTCACGGATGAATCCGGCCTCCAGGAGTCGCGCCACCTCTTCACGGATGAAGGCTTAGCGCTCTGGGGCCTGTCGTCGCACCTTCTGCAGGACGGGCCTTGCATCCGGCCGCACAGCGAGACGGTGCTCGATCACCTCCCTGGGGACCCCGGGCATATCCGCCGGTCTCCACACGAAGACGTTAGCGTTTGCCCGCAGGAAGGAGACGAGCGTGTCTTCCTATTTGCCGTCCAAGTGACCACCAATCTTGGCGGTCTTGGACGGGTCGCCTGAGGCCATCCGCTGCCTCGGGGCGTGTGAGGTGGAGGCGTCGAGCGTTTCGTTGCCGCCCACGGGCTTAGACACCACGGGGAGGTTGTTCACGCGCTACTCCATACAAGCCAACACGATCTTGAGGTCGCCATGGACGGTGATGGGGCCGCTGGGGCCTGGCATCTTCATCTGGAGGTAGGCATAGTGGGTGGCCGCCATGAACTTCACCAACGCGGGCCTTCCCAGGACCACGTTGTAGGGCAGATTGAGATCCGTCACATCGAAGTCCAGCCGCTCGGTGCGGAAGTTGGTGGGGCCACTAAAAGTGACCGGAAGGTCGATGTGACCTAACGGCCACGTGTGCCCCGGCGTCACGCCGATAATCGGCTGGGATGGTCGGAGCTTCATCCCCGGGGCCTTGATGATGTCAAAAGCCACGGGGGAGAGGATGTTGAGGGCTTCACCGCCGTCTATCAGGACGTGCCTCAACCTGACGTAGCAGACGGTGGGGGAGACCACCATCATGAGCTGCCCTCCCCGGGCAACGCATGGCGGGTGGTCGGTCTGGTCAAAGGTGAGGGTGACCTCCGACCAGCGCACCCGCCGCGTCGCCTCATGGGTGGGGATAGCGGCCAGAAGCTCTTGCTTCATGGCCTTGAAGCTGCGTCGGGAAGCATGAGCGCATGCTCCCCCATCAACGGTGGCAACGATGGCCTCGGGTTCCTGGAAGCCCAGGTCCTCGTCGTCGTCAACGTCCTCGGCGGGGTCCTTCTGGTTGGCCTCACTTCGGCGGTTGCCGGCAGAGGTCGCCAGGGCCTTGCTCTCACGGTGTCCCTGCCTTTTCTCCTCCTCCCACTTCCTCATCCGCTCGGCCAAGTTCTTGACCGCACGGCAGTCGGCGAGGTCGTGGAGAGAGGTGTTGCGCACCGTGCACCACTTGCCTGCCAGGCGCTCTACGCTGGGAGCGCCGGCTTCCTTCTTCTTATCGCCCGCGGGCCTCCTCTTGTGTGGGGAACGCGAGGCGCCCTCGACAGCAAGGATGTGACCCTCGTCGTCGGAACGGGCCAACCTTTTCTTCCTCCTCCTTTCTCACCGCCCAGAACGGGCAGCGGACTCGGGGGCAGCCACAGCCACCGCTCCAGAGCCAGAGGAGTTCCAGGTCCAGGCCTCCTCCTTCCGAGCCACGCGGTCCGCGAGCTCAAAGAGCTACGCCGTGGTCTGGGGCTCCTTGGAGGCTATCTTCTCTAGCATGCGGTTGTGCCGCACTTCCCCCTGAATACGTAAATGACCTTATGTGCAGGGATGTAGGGGATGGTGTTGCGGACTTGGCAGAACCGCTGGATGTACGAACGGAGAGACTCATCGTCCCTCCGCTGCACTGCGTTCAAGTCCGCTTCTTCGCCTGGGCGTGGATATGTGCCCTGGAAGTTCGTGGTGAACTGTTCGCACAGATTCTCCCAAGAGTGGACTGACGTGGGTGGCAGATTCATGAGCCATTCTCGCGCTTGGCCCTTCAGGGCCATGGGAAAAAAATTCGCCATGACCCTGTCGTCGCCCCCCGTGGCCTCTATCCCAGTCGTATAGATCTGGAGGAACTCAGCGGGGTTGACACTGCCGTCATATTTCTCGGTGATGCTGGGCCAGAACCTCGGGGGCCATCGGACGTTCCAAAGACTGGCCACGAAGGCTCGACAGCCAGCACCACCGACTGGGGACACAGGGGGCCTACCCCCGTGACTAGGGTGGAGTGGCACTCCAGAGAAGGAAGCGCCTTCCCCCGCATGGGCGGCGCGACGCTAGTTACGCCGTCGCTCGATATCAAGCCGGGCGTACGGCCCCCCATGCATGCTTTCGTGAAGCACGCAGCTAGCGAGGGCGTCGACGAGGGGGTTGCGGACGAGCGGCGTGTGTTGGCCGTCGCTCGTCGAGCCATTCGTCTTGATGACGAAGAGCCGGTGGTGGCAGCGCTAAACGTCCCGGCGGTGGACGATCACCCGCCGGTGCCTAGGCGCTGCTGCGCCGTCATGACCAGGTCGGCCACGTTGTCCAGCCAGCGCTGGACTGGGGTCTCTGGATCGGCGACAACGGGCGGATGGCGCAGGAGCACGCCCTGCGGTGTGCCACCATTACCGTAGGTGACTCGGCGACGCACTCCGCCACATCGTCTCCCTATGCCGCCTGCCGGCGGCAAAGTCGCGGATCCCTCTGGTTCCTGAGGCGCCTTCCCCCGCCTAGGGCTTCGGCGGGCGAGAGGCGATGGAGTGCACGCCTGGTGACGACAATTCGGCTCCCCATCGTCGTCGCTGGCACTCGGAGTGGGGTTGTACGCCACTGCCTCTTCAGCCATAGGGCTTACTCGGCGAGACTTGGCGCACACAAAAGAGAGTGTGGAGTCAGGAAAACACACAGGCGACCCCCTACCTGGCACGCCAGCTGACGGAGGGTTAGCTCCACAACGGGGGACAGAGAGGGCCCCCCTTTGCCAGTTCGGCCGGGGATGCAGGGCGAGATCTGTCACTCCAGAGACAGGGACACAAGCGTTTATACAGGTTCGAGCCGCTGGGAAGCGTAACACCCTACTCTTGTGTGTGGGATATGCCACTGGAAGATCCGAGGAACACAAGTGCTTGCTCTCCCCTTCTCTCCTGTCTATCTGTTCGTCCTCCTCCTCTACCCAGGCCTGGGCCTCCTTTTATATGTAAGGGGCTACCACATGGGCCACAAGCTGCCTAAGATAGAAGGAAAATATTTTTTTACATTTAATGGCTGTGTTGTTGCTTGACTCGGAAGCCACTCGCACAGACGCTGCAGCAGGGCCTTCGCTTGGTCAGGCAGCTGACGTGGGGGACGCCCGTGTCAAGCTCCATTAAATGGAAGAAGACTTCTGTGTTCTGTTCGCATCGGGAAACGAAATTCATCTAACCAGAGCTGGCATACCAACTCCGATTGAGAGATGAGAGGCAAAAGGCTCTCATCATTCCGATGGGACGAGGCAAGGCATGTCGCCTGCCGCCTGTCGTGCGGGTAGCGTGCAGGTACCCTACCGCCGTCTCACCCACGATCTGACCGGTCTATGACCGGTCAATCATCGTGACCGGTCGTAGACTGGCCACGCACGCGCCGTGCCGCATTAAATGTGGCGTGATGCGCTTGCCTGAGCCGCCATTAATGCGGTTAAGTGAGCTCTGGCCACGCTCACCAAACCCTGCACACGCGGCACCAGCGCCAAGGGGGTCGGGGCGACCCAACCCTTGAGGAAGGTCTGGGAGCGGCCCGACTCTCGGGGGAAACAGGGAGGGCAGCCGCCACGTTACCCCCGGGCCCGACCCCTCCGGGGGATGCGCCACGTGGGCGCACGGGGCTGCCTATCCCTTTAATCTTGATACCCCCGGGCCCGTATCACCGACACAGTCCGTGAAGTAAGGCTTCATACTCGGCCACATTGTGTGAAGCTGCAAAATGAATCTGAAGAACATATCGCAGTCTCTCTCCAGTCGGGGAAATTAAGACAACTCCAGCTCCTGTACCGGTGACTCGTTTAGACCCATCAAAATGCATGGTCCAGTATTGCGGCTCCTCCCTAGGTACATCTCCTTGGCACTCGGTCCACTCAGCCACGAAGTCGGCCAGGATTTGGGACTGTATAGATGTTCTTGCTTTGAAGGTAATATCCAATGGCATCAATTCCAAAGCCCACTTTGCGATATGCCCATTAGCCTCCCGATTATGGATGACATTGCCGAGTGGAAAGGATATAACCACAGTAACCGAATGACTTTGAAAATAATGAGCTAACTTCCAGACGGTAATTAAAAATCCATATAATAATTTTTGTACCTAGGGATAACGTGTTTTGGATCTGGCCAACACCTCGTTAACGAAGTAGATTGGCCTTTGAACTTTCTGAGCTCGTCCTTCCTCTTCCCGTTCTATGACCAGAACTATGCTGACCACCCGAAAAGTTGCGCAAACGTAGAGTAGCAAGGGCTCTTGAGGATAAGGTGAGGCTAACACGGGTGGCGTTGTGAGGAAATTCTTGAAGTCTTCAAAAGCTTTCTGGGCCTCCGGGGTCCATTGGAACTCGTATGTTTTCTTGAGCAGCTTAAAAAAGGGCATTGGAACACGGGTGACATGTCTGTTCCCTGAGTTTAAAAACAAACCGGCTTAATGCTGCCATGCATCCAGTAAGCTTCTAGACATCCTTCTAGGTACTCAGCGGCTTCATGTTCTGAATGGCGTTGATCTTTTCTGGGTTGACTTCAATACCACGATGAGACACCATAAAACCGAGTAGCTTGCCTGACGGTACTCCGAAAGTACACTTTTCCGGATTCAACTTTATCCTGAAGGCTAGAATATTTGAGAAAGTTTCTTCTAAGTCAGTGATCAAATCCTGTCTTCGCTTGGTCTTGATGACAACATCGTCGACGTAAGCCTCCATGTTCCTCCCGAGTTGAGTCTGAAGGCATCTCTAGATCATACGCTGATAAGTAGCTCCAGTGTTCTTGAGGCCAAACAGCTTCGTGATGTAACAGTAAGCTCCAAACGGGGTGATAAATGAGGTCTTCAAGCAGTCGGACTCCTTCAAGCTGATTTGATGGTATCCCGAGTAACAATCCTGGAAGCTCAGAAGCTCACAGCCAGTGGTTGAGTCGACGACTTGATCAATGTGAGGCAAACCAAAGGGATCCTTGGGGCAAGACTTGTTAATATCAGTATAATCAACACACATGCGCCATTGTCCTGTCTTCTTTCAAACCAGAACCAAGTTGGCCAACCTTTCGGGGTGGTAAACTTCTTTGATGAATCCAGCCACCAAAAGCTTGGCGAGTTCCTCCTTAATAGCATCTCTTCGATCTTGCGCAAAGCGGCGAAGCCGTTGTTTATTAGGTTTTGCATTCTCTTTGACATTTAGTGAGTGCTCAATCACCTCTCTAAGAATACCAAGCATATCAGATGGTTTCCAAGCAAATATATCTTTATTATTTTGTAGAAAGATGATGAGCATGCTTTTCTATTTATAATCTAGCTCAGCGCCTATTACAACAGTCTTGGAGGGGTCAGAGGGATCAAGTGGAATCTTCTTTGTCTTGGCATCACCTTCTCCTGTCTTGGCCATCTTTTTTGTTGGGATTTTGCCTTCGCCTGATGTTGATGCAGTCAGTCGGACCTCCTGTTGGCCAAGAAATCTCTCGCGAGATTGGGTCGTGTCACAGCTTTCCTTATCGCAGGTGAAGGCTTGCTTGATGTCGTTGCGCAGGGAGATGACTCCATTAGGTCTGGGCATCTTCATCATCAGATAGGTGTAATGCAGGACCGCCATGAATTTGGCAAGCGCAGGTCTTCCAAGGATTGCGTGGTAAGCAGCTTCAAAGTCGGTGACTTCAAAGCTGACGTTCTCTGTACGAAAATTCTCCCGAGTGCCGAAGGTGACTGGAAGAGTGATTTGCCCGAGTGGCCTAGATGACAGCCCTGGGATGACTCTGTGAAAAGGGGCTGAACTCGGCTTTAATTCAGATCTTGGGATTTGCATCTCGTCCAGTGTCATGGCGAAGAGGATATTGAGGGCGCTGCCACTATCGATGAGGACACACTTGAGCTTGACGTTGCGAACTACCAGGTCTAGTACCAGGGGATACTACCCCGGGTGAACCACTCGGTCAGGGTGATCCGAGTGGTTATACGTGATAGCTACCTCCGACCATCATAGGTAACGTGGTACTTCAGGCTGAATTGCATTGATTTCTCTGTCAGTCAGTTTCTGCTTCCTCTTTGATTCATATGCTAGTGGCCCTCAAAAATTATGGTTTAACTCGGTCCTATGGTCTTGGAAGGGTTCTGAGCCACCATTTGCATCGTCCTCTTTGGTTCATGAGGTACCAGCTCCGTCTGTTGGCTTCTGGAGTTAGGTAGCATAATGCTCGGCAAACTGTTTGTAGATGAAGCAATCCTTGGCCGAATGTTTGTGATTCGGGTGATGAGTGCATTGAGCGTTCATGATACTGTCGTAAGCACTGACTCGTGGACGCTGTTGTTGGTAGTTCGATGTTGCGGTGACCAGATCCTCGGGCTTACGCTTGCGATCTTTTTGGCCACCGTTGTCTTTGTCGTTGCCGTTGCCGTTGTCTTTCTTGGGGCGCCAGCTACTCCCGGATTGCTTGTCCTGACGTGATGCTTTGATTGCGTCGTCTGACTTGGCATAAGAATTGGCCGTCTCGAACATCTTCTTAACTGTCCTTGGAGGTTTGAGCCCGAATTTGCCGATTAACAACTCATTGTGAACACCCTTCTAAAACGCAGCTATGATGACGTAGTCCTTCAATGACTCGTCGGGCTTCTGGATCACGTTGTAGAGATCAAAGTGAGTGCCGGGCCTTTCAAAGGTATCCTGGAAATTGGCGATGAAGTGGTCTCGAAGCTCGCTCCAAGAATCGATTGAACCTCTTGGTAAACTTGCGAGCCAGTTCCTGGTTGAGTCGGCGAGAGCAACGGGCAGATAGTTTGCCATGGCCTTGCTGTCTCCTCCTGCTGCACGAATTGCGAGAGTGTAGACGGTCAACCATGACTCGGCGTCAGTTTTTGCCGTCGTATTTGTCAATCCCAGTGGGCTTGAAACCACTCGGCCAATTCACTCGACGCAGGTCTCGAGTGAACACAGGTACTCCTTCATCATAGTCGTTTAGGGAATTCCTTCGGTCTTCATGATAGGGCTTATTGCGCTCGCGATGACGCCAGTCAAGTATCTCCCTCAAGTCACTCGGTGCGGGCCTTCGAGAGCCACTCTGGTAACTTGAGCTATGGTCATAGCGGATTCGATCATGGACGGGTGGTCGACCGTGACCTCTCTCATGAGAGTCGGCCGACTAATCTCGATGTTTCCAAATTGCATGATGACAGACGTCATTAGACTTGCCAGGGGTCTTGCTGTGCTCGGGTCTTCGGTAATCCTTGGATCGCATCGGTGGTAGACGGCTGCCGTCGGGTGCCTCGGCGATGGACTTGGTGGCTCCCCGAGCGGAGCCCATAGGAGCGCCGAGTGGGGCTGTAGCAGCGACCATAGTCTTGACTTTGTCCAAGATTGAAGTGACGTTGGGGGGTGCCACGTCATGACGGTGTTGATGAGGGTGAGAGCGGTGACTGCGTTCTGTTGAGGCGTCAGGAAGACGTTGGTGTTGTCAACTTGAGTCTGAAGTATGGCGTCGTGAGCGGAGCACCCAGCCGCCCTTAGATCTCGCCTTCTTTTGTAGTTGTCTTCTTTACGCTTGAGTTCTTCCTCCTTGCGCTTGCGCTCCTCTTCGAATTTGGCTCGTTCTTGTTCCGCAGCCCTGCGGGCCACGGCCGAGTCGGTCTCCCCTATTTCGGCCATGAGGATGTTGAAAAATAGCGGAGTGTAGTTGTCGTCGAAATCGAAAGTCATTATATAGGCTCAGAAGGCAGGCTCACAAGTCGGAGACCTAACTACATACAGTATAAGACTCCACAATATTCCCGACTTAGGACTATAAGTCGTTCCTTAATACAAAAGGTAACGTAATACTTAAGTCCTAAGCCTATACATGATTATGAGTCATAACCTATCCCCTATAGTCAGTCGGATAAACTAGCCATGTGGGTATATGGTACCCATAATCTCCACAGAGGATATTGTATTTATATCCACATATGTCCCCTTGTCCAAATAGAACTAGGGAGACAAATATGGATACGATCCGAGTAGTCCTTACAGTTTCCAACTTGAACTCTGCTTCTCCTTCATTATCCGGAACACCTTATGTATATGGGGCATGATTTCGTATAAGACTTGGTATATGATGGGTCCCGCCGAGTCCAATCCAAGATCACTGGGTATGCCTTATCCATAACACTGACAAATCTTATAAAAGAAAAATGAAATAACCCATAGGAATCCTCTCTATCATAAGCCTACCATTTAGTTGTTGTTCTTGGATAGAATCCTGTTCTTAGATTATACACACACGTTTTATGTGATTCGATACCCTTGGAATACTCTAAGGTGAAATGTTACATCGGTATTCGTGCACTTGTGGATTTATCTATGACCTAACAAATACCAACAGCCGACAGCTCAGGCGCTTCTCCAGAACTTCGATGGAAGAATGCCGACAAACCCGGCACTCCTCCAGAAATTCTCGGAGAGAACTCCAATTCTTTGGGGCACTCCTTCCGAAGCTTCCCATCACTCTCTCACTAGACCCACATACTAAAGTAAAGTGTAACAAGTGAGTTGTACTCCACTTGAGTTAATGTTGTGTTTTGCAAGTGTGTTGAGCTCCTCCTTTTATAGTGTGCTATGACGGTTGAGAATGGCGGTTACTCCTCCATAACTGTCATTGGGAGAGCATCAAGGGCCTACATGTGGAAGGTGGAGATAAGAGCAGCTAGTGGCGGTTCGGCCAAACCAAGGGTTCGGCTCTTGGTTCGGCTGACCCCTAGGCCCCACCACTTTCCACTGACCTTCTCCAATGTCTTACAGGTGGACCCTTATGGTAGTTGAGGATGGTTTGGTCCCCCTTTAAGTCGGTTCCAACTATCATGTGGGCCCTTCAATCCTTATACTCGCGTGTGATTGGCCGGAGGTTCATTTTGTTGCATGATGAGTGTATTTTCATCCATAAATGACCTGCATACATCTATTTACCAAAGCTAGTAGAAATGGTTAGTAGTAAACCCCTACCACTAAGTTTTGATATAATATTAATTCTTTATGCATGAGTTGACGGTTAAAGTTTGCACTTAACGACCGTCAACACTAACCCAGAAGCATTTCATAACCGTTAGCCATAGAGTGACTGTGATCTTCCATCTCTTGAGGTGCACACCAGTGAATTTATCCGGCCTCAGTGCATCGACAAAACCAGCCATAGTAAAATTACAGTGCCTAATAAGGTTTTTGGATTATTGAACATATAAGCCCATATTGATTTAATTTATTTCACAAATAAATAATGACATTGCACATGTAAACTAGCATAATTGCATCATACGATCTACACATGTAAACTAGACAGTAAAACATGAACAGATCGAACAGGCAAAACATGGTGAACACGTACCAAGGGTTCTAGTTTTGTTGTGGATCGAGTTGACAAGGAGCAGCGTGCACCGCAAGAAGAACATGTGGTAACGAAAGTTGACGACAGCACGCAACACTTGAGCGAAGAGAAAGACGAGCCGTGATGGACAAACAGCAAGCAACCACACGAAGCACTTCCAAAAACCTTATTGTCACCTTCTCCCAGTGCAGGATGTTGAAGGCGAAGGTTCCGAAGACCTGCTCTCCCGATCGACGGTGCACGCCGGCATGTGGGATGGAGTATACTACGAGCGATGACATAGTACAAAGGAGGAGACAAACTCTAAATTGATTTTGCGTATATTGTGAGGAGGCGGTAACTCGGTTTATATAGAGATATCAGGACACGTGATCAGGACGCCTGCATGATCTCCACACCGCGTATCCGAACCGGATAAGTCGAGCATCACTTATTCGAACTCCACGCCGCTACACGCATCGAATTATTCGATGTGTTTCCAAAAACTAGGTTTCAAAAACAAAACCGAATAAATCGCGTGTAACTTATCTGGACTCCACGCCGCTCCAAAAACAAAACTGTAAAATGAAGTTGCATCTACGCAAGGGTGAAGAACCACGCGCAGCTGGCCCAGCTTATCGGCCTAGCAAGCGAGCGAGCGCGTGTTCCTTTTTTTCTCTTCACCACGCATGCCTCCAGTGGCTAGGAGAGCATCCTCCCCTATAAGAAAATCTCTCTCTATTAAAATAACCAAGGTGGTACTAAACATTCCCATGCATGTCATCTCATGAGATGAGTTTTTGTGATTTTTCAAAGAATTAATCTTCAAATGAGCTAAGACCCATCTATTAATTCTAACATCTACTAGTACCAAACAAGAGACTTCTCATCCCTACTAGTATCAAACAAGGCACGGGGGGAGTAAAAATAAAACTACCACGAACAAATCTCTCCACCAATTTCCAATCCATTCCCTTCTCTCGCTAAACAGGCCATCAAATACTATCTTCTTCAGTAGTATCCATTTTCTCTCTTTTCTCATCAGATCTTCTCTTCTTTTGTTGTTCTTGGAAGTTGGAGTGGCAACCAGAGGCAGTGATCGTGAAGCTGACGACACGAATTTTTTTTTAGAAATATTAATATTTTAATGGAAAATCGCAAAAATAGTTGGCATATGGATAAAATCGCAAAAATAGGGGCATATCGAACTGCGGGGGAACGACAGGGCACCTGTCGACCCACGGCAGTTCGACAGGACCTTATCAAACAGCGGCAGTTCGACTGGGCCCACCGCCTGGCATGCTCAAGACCTGTCGAATTGGGGCAGTTCGATAGGCCCGTCCCACCGCCCTTATCGAACAATGGCCGGTCGACAGGCCTGTATATATCCTCCCAGCCGATTTGAAATTTGTCCCAAGACCGAGAGAAGGACCAGTTTGCCGCAAGCCATTGTTGCTGCACTGGCGTCGCCATCGCGCCGGTGCCGTTGCCGTCACTGCCGTTGCGACACCGTCATCGTAGTGGTAGCACCACCGGGAGGGAAGGGAAGGTGACGGCCGAGATTAGCTGCGGTGGTTAAGGTATAAATTCCTAATCCCTAAGTTAGGTTGTGAATTTTTAATTCATAAGTATGAGGCTTGTTATTTGGATGCTATTATTTGTGAATCATTAGTCATTGTTGAATGGTAGTACGTATAATTTGTTAACCATTTGTCGTTGTTCAATGTTAGTATATATAGTTATTTAGTTGTATGTTGGAAATAGTTCGAAGTTAGTATATATTTGCTGAGGTGATTAGCAATTTCTTAATGTTGAAATAATCATCATCAGAGAGAAATGAACGTTGAGCGTTAGTAGAAATCGAAAGGAAGTTATATTTAAGTAGTGAAATTTAGTGCAGAGCTGCGGGCCAGAGGGAAGAGCTACGCGGTTGGAAAGGAGACGTCCGCAACTGTGCGCAGAAAAGAGCAACGACATCGAAGGTATAAATTTGTAATCCGTTAGGACGACGGCAATTTTTTTTTGTTAATCATTGTTGGATGTTAGTACAAATATTATACGTTTATTATTAGTAAAAATCGAAAGGAACTTATATTTAAGTAATGAAATATAGTTTGATTACGTTAGAGCAATAATGTAAGCATAGAGCATAGGACACTTTATTGGGTAGTAACGTAGTAATAGCAATTGACATGTTATTTCAGGATGTCAGGTGATGCGTCCGTTCGTGTGTACTATGGCAACGCTCCAATATAACTTTGCGATAGTGGGGTAGATTTGACCGTATATGCATTCGTTGATACTACCCTAAATGCACTAGGCCAGTTGGTTTTGAACAGTGTGCTAAGGTGGCTGCATAATATGTTCGAGATAGATCCTTCGATGGAAAAATTTATCATAAAAGCCGTGTGGCTAGTAAGGAGTGAATACGGATGACAATGGAGAGTAGTAGAGCTTGCATCTACTGGGAGATGGAAAAAATTTGTGGCTAAAGTAAGAGAGAAAAGTTATAGTCTGGCAATATTGGTGCAAAAGAAAATAGATGTTGTTGGAACCGGCGAGACCAGTCGCATGGAGGTGGAACAAACTCATATCGAGGTCGTGGAAGAGGTTAATATTTGCAAGAGTGGGCAAGAAGAAGCAGTAGAGGAGGTTATTGCACCGGTAGATTTAGTTGTGTCCGGTAGCAATTGTTCGCTTAACGACGGGGTTGACGATGAGCCGGACTCATCTTTGGCTGTTGATGCAGCGGAGGAAAACAATGCGATAGTGGAAGAGATGGAACTAGAAAACGAGGAATATATTTCGTTCATAGTTGAAGGGCAAGATACAGTATAGTGGGATGAGGAAACCAACGTACCTAAAGATTGGATGACCATATCGATGAGCCGTTTGAGGGTTAACGATGGTTTAGGCACTAGCGATATGATTGTAAGAAGGTGCAAGTTGGACAGATGTTTCACGACAAAGGGCACCTACAAGATGCGGTAAAGAGGTGGACTTTTTTACAGAGGCGGGAGTTTAGGGTGAAGGTTTCAACGTATGATGTGAAGTGCACAAGGCCCGGATGTCCTTGGAGAGTGCATGGTTACAAGCCACAACATGACAACTTTTGGGTAACTTCAAGGATTGAGGAGCATACCTGTTTGTTGGACAATACCCCTTTGGTACACAGGAACATGACGGCTGCATTCATGGCACAAATGGTGTATTCAAAGGTTGTTAAAAAAACCTCTTTGTCGCCGTTCACAATAATGCATGATGTGGAAAAAGAGTATAGGTATGAGATATCGTACGATAAGGCTTGGAAGGCGAAGCAGAAAGCACTGGAGATGAGATTTGGAAGTTATGAAGATTCATACCACAACCTTCCCTCACTTTTGGAGGTGTTGCAGGCCAGAAACCCGGGCACATATATGGCTATTCTCGATGAGGTGAATGAAAATGGGAAAAACGTACTTCGTCGTGCTTTTTGGTCATTTGGGTACATGATAGAGGCCTTTCAAAATTGCATTTCGTTGCTATGTGTTGATGGTACTTTTATGACAGGCAAGTATAGAGGAACTATTTTAACCGCGATCGGAGTCAACGCTGATAGCCATGTCGTCCCCATTGCCTTCGCTTTTGTCGAAAGCAAGAACACATTGAGCTGGCTACGGTTCCTGCGTCATATTAAAAGGTGTGTAGTTCAAAACAGACCAAATGTGTGCGTTCTGCATGACCGACATGCTGGTCTGCTATCGGCGGTACAACAGCTAAAGGAAGATGTAACAGAGGAGGTATGCTGGCCAGATTTGCATAGCAGATGGTGTATGCGATATCTCGGTGCAAATTTTTACAGACAATTCAGGAGTAAGAGGTTAATGGACCTGTTCAAGAATTTGTGCAAGCAGAATCAGCAAAGAAAGTTCGACACTATATGGGAATAGCTGGATCGACTGACCACTACTCACATGCAAGAGGTTCGGAAAAAACCCATTCTAGCCCGACAAGATGAGCCGGAGGGCCTGGAAGCCATTTCAAATGAATCACCATCTGTTACTCAATGTAGGAAGCGCGGAAGGGATAAGAAGTGCTTCACTGACTGGATAGAACATGAGCAAAGGGAGAAATGGTCCTTGTTGTATGATACGAATGGTTCACGGTACGGTGTGATGACAACAAATCTTGCAAAAGTATACAACTAGGTAATGAAAAATACACGTCCTTTACCATTTGTTGCTATCCTGGAGGGCATCACAAGGGGTACACAGAAGTATCTTTGTAAAAGATACGTCATGGCTAGTCTTAACCTTGCCAATCCTAATGTTAGATATAGCCCCGCTATCACACAGTACATGGACGAGAAAAGCAAGAAGGGAGGAATGCATAGGGTTTGGCCTGCTAGGAATAGGGAGTTGTTGTTTGAGATACGATTGCGTGACAAGAGTGGAGTTGGCATTGGGAGTACAGACATAGGCACCCACCAGATAACTTGACTTATCCAACTGAACAAATCGGACAATGCAAGAAGGGGGGGCCGAGCAATAGTGCGAGAGGGGGTTGTCCTTGACTTTTAATGTTATTTATGTGCTGAACTATTATTTTGTGCATCTACTACTTATGTCATATTATATTATGAACTAAGTCATGACGTACACTTATTCGATAAGCTGCCTTTCTATGATTTCATTTTTTAAATCTTTTTCTTAAAGATTTAGAAAAAAGTCGCTATCAAATTAACATTGTTCGCGCGTGGTTACAAACTACTTTCGGCGCCTATGTCATTTCGTTGTCCGAAAATCAGACACACTGACAATACAATGCGAGGTCGACTAGTCATGATCACCTTTCGGCGAAGCGTGGTTGCTCGTGCTCGTCATGTCTATTCACAGAAAACCCTATCGTGGTTACAATCCACTTTTCAAGCGTACAATGCCTCCAGTTGCTGCGTCACTATATATAGACGAACCTGCCCTGGCAAAACAATTACGCAAGTTATTTCCATCCTACATTTTCCTTTCAAATTCACATCGATCTCGGGACAATGGACGCTCCATTTTGCGAGCATCTGGAGTGGCGAAGGGATCCTCTCGCCGGTCTATTTCCACCGTGGTGTGATCGCCCGTTGTGCGCTTGCAATGATCCATGTATACTCATGACATCCTTTACTTCGGAAATCCGTGGCAGGAGGTTTTTCCAATGCCCGAACATTTATCAGGTAATAATCTTTTCTATCTATTTAGTTAACTATGCTTAACACATACATCGCTAACTGTTTGTGGACAAACATACAATATTTCACAGACTTACCGTAGTTTGTGCGACTTCGGAGTGGGTAGATACGGCGAATCCACAACATGACGGAACACGCCCGTATCCACATAGTGAAACAATATCGGATTACCTAAGGAGGAAGGATGGGCATGAACGACGAATTGCTGCAGAATCTTTACAATGGCAGGTAAATCCCTTGGGACTCCCCACATGGCGAGACCGTCCAGAGTGTGGTTGTGGAGACCATTGTCAGGTCATAAGGTCCGTAAGCTAACAAACTATAGGTCAAAGATGTTTCTGTGTTCTAACATTGTCGACGACGATTTCGTTGTAAGTACCATTAAGTTCTCACTCCCACAGACATACTACTTTCATATACTTGTATATGTCATCCGTCTTAATGCATTTGTGCAAACAGGAAGACGTTAGAAAATGTAGCTTCGTAAAGTGGATCGATACGGTAAGAGTCACTTTCATCGGTATAAGGATAACACAACCTGAGACTACCACACAATTCATTCAAGCGTGGATAGAGTATGAGCGTCGGGCACAGACCGCTAGCATAAACTGGAGAAATAATCCATTAGGTCTACCTAAATGGTATGAGAGTCCAAAATGCATTTGTAGAGATCGATGTCAGGTTGCTACATCATTTTCACAATAGACATTTGGAAGGAGATATTTCATCTGTCCCAACATAGACAACGACTTCATTGTACGACACATGCTTAATTACTTAATTTCATTTTTGCTCACGTTTCCATATTATACTGATCCCATTCACTAATTACATTACTTTCTCAAGACAATCCAAGGATGTGCGGATTCACTCCGTGGAACGACATGGTCAACCCGACATATGATGGCGGAAAAGTAACCAAAGTTGAAATGCAAACAGAATATATGCGAATGAAGGAGCACGAAGTTGCAGTACGCGCTGAACGACGTAAGAGGGGTCCGTAGCCAAGGTCAACCCGAATTCGTCGCGACCGCCATTTTGTTATAGCTCATCAATGCAACTTCTTAACCCTCTTATGTTGGCGTATGCGTCACGATTGGGTTCTGTTCGTTTGTGTTTCATGAATAAAAAACTAATGATTAATTTGCTTTTTCATCGACGAAGTTTGTCTCTGCTATCACTACAATGCCATCCTTCTCCTTGCATTCTTTCTCCGCCATCCTCTAGGACAACGTCAACCATTCGGCGTTCACAATAAAATTACGGCAAAGACATGAAACCAACAATAAAAATAAAATTAATAAAGAATCTGTATATAAATAATTTAATCATGTACAAATGCAATGCATATCTAACTCAAATTATTCTATTACAAATGGGTATATCTAAAATTAATGAAGTAAAAAACCGATGCGTTTCTCAAATCAATCAATGAGTATTTCTCAAATTAATCAATTACAAAAAGTTCTGTAATTAATCAATTATTAACAAGTTAAAAAAATTCTTACCCAATTAAAAAAAGAAAACATTATTCGCTGGGTGACAGGCCGGTCGAACGCCCGTAGTTCGACAGGTCCGGCGTATCGAACCTTGAATGTTCGACTGGGCCCTGTCGAACTGCCGCTATTCGACTGGGCCCAATCGAACCACGGCCGTTCGATCAGCCCTTCCACTCGTTTTGCCGTCGTTCGATTAGGCCCTGTCGAATCTCCGTTGTTCGATAGGCCCATATTTCTGTAATTTTATGCGAATGCTAACTATTTTTGCGATTTTTTATTAAAATATTAATATTTCTAAAAAAAATTCCTGACGACACAACCGAATTCGGTGCCTTCCTTCGGCTAAAGCAGAGAGAGAGAGGGGGGGACCGGACGGCCTACTTTATTTATTTATTTATTTGCAGCCCGGGCGGAAAAACTAACTAAGAAAACAAGGAAGACGAGAGGGGAGGAGGGATTCCTCTTCCTTGCTGCCGCCATCAAAACCGCTCTTCTTCCCTGCTGCGGGGTGGGGGATGGAGCGCGTGAGGAGGGCCTCGCACGCCGGCTCTTGGTACACCAACAATGGTACTCGATCCACTCTCCTCCGCTACTGCAATCTCTACTAGTTCAATCCGATCGATGGATTCTCCCACTTTTGGGCAGGGGGGAGGGGTTGGAGGAGGGACTTCTTGCTAGTTCAATCCGATCGATGGATTCTCCCACTTTTCGGAGGGGGGAGGGGTTGGAGGAGGGGATTTCTTGCTGACGAGATTTGGGGAATTAACGGGGTCCGGGTCGGTGGTGGTGATTACTCAATTCCGCGGCCTAGCCTAGCTTCTTGGAGTGCAGTGTTTGGCTGTTGGGGAGGGGGAGTGTTGACTTGTTCGATTGTGTGCGCTTTCCATAATGCAAAAGAGGATGCTGCATACCTTCAGAGTGTTAATTTTAAATGATCTGGAGTGTAAATAGGCTAGTAGTTCTTCAAACTGTTGATAACTTGATATATGTTGGTGGTTGATGACTCAGTTCTGCGGGTTGTTGTGAATAATTTGCTTGATAGTTCTCCAAAGATGCGTGCTCGAATTGTTTGGCATTTTGGATTATTTTTGCCAGTCATTACGGCTCTCTTGCTTCAAATTTAGTTGCTGAGTTAACATATTTGTGGGAACTATGTATATTGTTAGACAAATGCAGGAACCGCTTGCCATTGTTATATAGGTTTCATATAAATTATGCACTTTTGGAGTAGTTTTTCATTAGAAGAAATAAATTATCAGCAATCTTATCGTATGGACATGGATCAATTTTATTGTGCTATTAGGCATGATGACATTTTAGGTACTGCTTTTTAGATTAATTTATTTTTGCCCAAACACATAGTAGCCTGACATGATTGATGAAACTGGATCATTTGCTATTTGTTATGCAAATGCATTTTTTTAGCTGTCAGGCCATTTTGGAAATACATGAGCCGTTTAGTTTTACTGGGAGTCGAACCATTCATTCCTAGCTGAGTCCATTATCTTCTTGCTCTGCAGTTTCCAACATTAATTCATAAAAGCATGTATATAGAAAACTTTCAGGGATCTCAACCATTTTCTTCTTTTTCAAATTTCTATTCGACAATTTTCCACTTCAGCTCTGTCTCCTAAATTCGTTGCTCCATGTTAGCCAGGAAACTGGATGAGGAACTTGATGGTTGGCTGAGGGCTGCTGGTCTTTCCAAGTCCCCTGATGTGAGGGCAGTAATTGCACCGTAAGTTGGTATTTAATTATTCATATGATGGTGAATTTCTTCTGTTCTATTTTAACAACTGTCTCTTGCCATTACAGCCATGCTGGCTATTCATACTCAGGGCGGTGTGCAGCATATGCTTTTGGCAACATTGATCCAACTAACATGTATGTTATTTACACATTATTGTTATTCTCTCAAAATTTCAGATCTAATAGTAAATCACTGTCTTTCTGTAATGGTAATACCTTGACTTGAATGCTTTCATGTAAAAGTACCACAGATGTACCATTTTATCAACCTGTACTTTTCTCTCTCATTGGTATAATTGGTAAAGTGATCTTTATGAGTGATGCATTCATATTTATTTATTTTATTTTGAAAGTTGGGCATGGGTTCTAGCATTAACTAAAGAATGAGATGGTCACATGTGTTAATCCTAGAGTTTAAAGCCGGGTGAGTGGGGAGGTTAAACACCTTTCTCACCACCAAAGCTATTGGCCATTTCCTGACAACCTCAGTTTCCAAACATCCTATGTCAGTTAACTGAACACTAAGATGATCATAAAACATTCACTTTTATTGCATAGATATATGATATACTTATGTCATTCTAAACGCTGCAATAGTTCTGCTACTTTTGAATTTTGAATATGTATTTTTAAGAGTGGACTTTTGGTAGATTTCTTACTTGTCTCCTTAACAATCATGAAAAGAGAGCTGTAAAATCAAACTGTGAAATTCAGAATCAGCTTCAGCTTTTAAGAATGCCCAAAAAATACTATTTACATTATTATAGCTGATTACTTTATTCTAATTTTCACTTTGCCCTGTTATCTAATATGTTTTCCTGATGTGATCCAGTTCTCGGATCTTCCTGTTGGGCCCCTCACATCACTACTATACTCCAAAATGTGCATTAACAAGAGCTACTATTTATAGCACCCCCATTGGGGATTTGCCAGTAGACCATGAAGGTATGCTGTTACTGAGCTTTGTTATGAAAAACTTGATTGACTTGAATATTTGACATTCATATTACATTCCATGCAATCCGTTAATTACGATCTTTACCTAAGATTTCTCTTGGATCATAGGCCAGAACACCAACATTAGTATTGCCATTAATCTGACCCAATATGCCTTCCATGAGTGATTAGCACTTTAGCAGTATAATATGATTTTACAACATAATTATTTTTAGACAGAGCCATCCATATTAATTATTTCTGTTTTGAACTTGGTATATTTTCAGACAGAGACATTTGTGCTTAAGATTCCCCTTTAAAAGAAGGTAGTGGTGGTAATAATCTGCCACCCCACCTGCTACCGTTGCAACTTTCTCTTGAATTGCCTGAAAATTTTCAATATCACACACTAGTCCAATATAATTGAATTGCCACAGGCACACAGTACAGTATATGAGTTATTATATTACTCAATGTGTTAAAACATTGTCAAGTGGTCCTAGTTGCAAACAATGTGTAACCGGTTTGATGCAAAAACCACATATCTATATACTCTGTCCGTCCCAAAATATAGCAAAGTAGTACTCGATTAGACACCACCTGGTACTACGAATGTGGACAGACCCCTATACAGATTCGTAGTACTAGGTGGTGTCTAATCGAGTACTACGTTGCTATATTTTGGGTCGGAGGTAGTATCTTTCTATCACTAGCAATGCATGGCCTTTAGTTACATTGATGAAAGCAAACATCATGGTCTTTACATAAGGCCCTTGCAAGGGAGACCAGCATAAGCCATAAACAAAATAAGCAAGTTCCCAGAACAAACCATTTAACCTTCAAACCTCATAAACAAAACACTCAGGCTATCAGTTAAAGCGCTGAGCACGCCCATACCCCTCCTAGCACAATAACTGATATTAGGGGTGTCACATCCCTCACTAAACATTCTTTGCAGGTTCTTATCCATGATGTATCAACAAATCTCTTCCTGTTGTGCTTCAACAATCTGCTTGCATTTTGTTTGAATTTCTTTTTTTTTTAAAACACAAGAGCCATGCGTTTCATTTCGTTAAGGAGAAGAGAAAGTATGTACAATAGAGCATATCACAAAGGAACACTCTGGGAAAAAAAGAGAAAAGCGTTGCTGAGGCGATACGCAACAACTCCCATAGGAGCTAAACTCCTAAGAGGGGAGTGACCGGGCCAAGAGTTCATGAAGAGATCTTGCACCAGCAGTACACCATAATAAACTCTCCCTTGCCACAGCATCCAAGACGGCAGCAGTACTAGGTGTGACATTGTTGAAGACGCAGTCATTCCGGTGTTTCCAAATTCCCAAGCCACTAAGATAATCAGAGTTCATCCCTTTCTTGGCTTCCTTAGAGACACCTCTGACCGCTTGGGACCACCAGCTAGAGAAATGCCTTGTGGAAGGTTGAGGTGCTGAATCCACCATGCCTATCTTTTCCATAATTAGAAACCATATTTGACAGGCGAAGACGCAAGACACAAGGATGTGTTGTATTGTCTCATCTTGTTGATCATAGAGAGGGCAAACATCCGGGTGTGACATCCCAAACTTCTCAAGGCGATCCGAAGTCCAACATCGGTTATTCACCACCAACCACAAAAAGAACTTACATTTAAGGGGCGCCCTACTCCTCCATATTCTCTTCCATGGGGCAAATTTTATCGACCCAATGAAATAGGTGTGGTAAGCAGAGTTGCTTGTGTAAGTTCCGGTCTCCAAAAACTACCAAGTGTGTTGGTCAGGGACATCCTGTTGTAGGATTAGTCCATCAACTAAGTCCCATAGTTGCAGGTACTCAACTAACACTTGTATAGAGAGACTTCCAATATAATGGAATAAGTCTTGTGCTGATTGGTCTTGGTCTTTGTGTGCCTTTTGGGATGCTCTAGGACAGCATCTATTTCAGTTTTGGGATGCTCTAGGACAGCATCTATTTCAGTTTGGGATGCTCTAGGACAGCATCTCCCTTTTTGCTTTTTAGACTAGCATCTTAGCATATGCTTGGCTAGTTTGGATGGCTATAAATATGTATCCCCAACCCTTAAGGTTGGAATGGCTTTGAGTTTGTGAATGAAAGAAAACCAGAAAATTGCCCCATCTTGAGTGCCATCCTCTTCTCAATGAGAGTAACCATTGAGATACTAACATCTGGTATCAGAGCCACACTTTCCTGTAGGTTAAACACCTCCTGTTCCACCCCTTCCCAAGCTCGGTTGAGCTCTCAGCCAGCTGCAGCAGCAGCACCGGCTGCTCCTCCTTCCCCTTTTCCTTCCCCCTCTCCACGCAACAGCCTCCCGGAGGCGCGCCATGTCCGACGTTCAGTCTCGGCGCTCGGTCGCCTCGAGCACTCAGCGTCAGCAGGACGCCGAGCTCGCCGCAGCAGAAGAGCGCAGGCGAGCAACGGCTCAGACCGCTGCAGCAGCAGCGAGGGTGGCCAGACTGGCGGCAGCGGAGTTGGCAGCAGCCAGGGCGGAGGCGGAAGCAGAGGCGGCGGAAGATGCGGCACGTGCGGCGAAGGTAGAGGTTGAGACCTTGCGCAGCAGCATCAACGGCTCCATCGCTGGCGACATCACCGCCGACAGGGAGCTTGAGGAGCTGGCAAGAAGAAGGGCGCGGGAGCGGGTAGAGCGGTGGGCAGTAGCCCACCCCTACGGCGGCGGCGGCGGCCCAAGGGACCGCGCGTCTGCCGACGGGAACCCAGACGGGCGCGGGCGTGCCGGCGGCAGCCCGGAGCGCGCGCGCGGCGACGACGCTCCCGGTGGAGGTGGCTGGTTCGACGGAGAGCGCGGTCCTCGCAGACAGCGTCGCTTTCCCTCCCCTGACTGGCGCCATGGCCACAACGGCGTCCAGACGGTGGTCAGGGACTTTGGTCCTGGTGGTGGGTGGCCTACCCTCACCAAAACCAACTACATCGAGTGGGCCGCGGTGATGAGGGTGAGGCTCCAGGTACGGCACATGTGGGAGGCAGTCCGGTACGGCGACGTTGACTACGACGAGGATCGGCGGGCGCTGGATGCCCTCATTGCTGCAGTTCCGCCTGAGATGCAGTTCTCACTTTCCCAGAAGTGGACTGCCAAGGAGGCCTGGGACGCCATCGCTGCGGCACGCATCGGCAGCGCCCGCGTCCGCAAGTCCACACTGCAGGCACTCTGCAAGGAGTGGGAGAACCTGGCCTTCAAGCCAAGTGAGGATGTTGATGACTTTGCCCTTCGTCTCAACACTCTCTTGCAGAAGATGGTGTAGTATGGCGACGACACCTACGACGAGAAGAGAGCTATCGAGAAGCTCTTCCGCTGCGTCCCAGAGAAGTATAAGCAGATCGCTCGCTCGATCGAGTCTCTGCTGGACCTCTCCACGATGTCGATCGAGGAGGCGTTAGGTCGCCTCAAGGTCGTCGACGGTGATGAGCCACAGCCTCTCTCGGGGCCTATCACCATTGGCGGGAAGCTCCATCTCACTCGGGAGCAGTGGGAGGCCTCTCAGGGTGACGGGAGGAAGAGGGAGTCTTCTTCCTCGACAGGCGGCCGCAAGCCGCGCAAGGCGCGTGGAGGCGTCCAGCTGCGGTGGGCGCGAAGACGCGTCGAGGGTGGCACTCGCAGAGGCGCCCAGGGCGGCGCCGCCGGCAACCACAAGCGGGCACGAGACGACACCTGCCGCAACTGTGGCAAGCTTGGCCATTGGGCCAAAGACTGTCGATAGCCACGACGCGGCCAGGCCCACGTCGCACAGGTGGAGGAGGAAGAGCCGGCTCTGCTCCTGGCACACGCAAGCATCGAGCTATCTCCAGCGGCACCGGCCGCAACGGCTTTCCTCCACCTCGACGAGCCGAAGGTACACGCCTTCCTCGGCAACAGCTCCAGCAATGACAAGGCTGATGGGTGGTACCTCGACACCGGCGCCACCCATCACATGACTGGCCGGCAGGAGTTCTTCACCGAGCTTGACTCCAGCGTTCGAGGCTCCGTCAAGTTTGGGGATGCCTCCGGCGTGGAGATCAAGGGTGTCGGCTCCGTCACCTTCTCCGCCAAGTCCGGTGAGCACAGGCTGCTTACCGGAGTCTACTACATCCCCGCGTTGAGGAACTCTTATCATCAGCGTGGGACAGCTGGATGAAAACGGCTCACGCGTGCTGGTCGAGCACGGAGTCATGAGAATTTGGGATCGCCGCCGCCGCCTCCTTGCCAAGGTAACCAGAGGCACTAATCGTCTCTACATCCTCAGCACGCAGGTGGCACAACCAATTTGCCTCGCCGCTCGTCAGGACGACGAGGCGTGGCAGTGGCACGAGCGCTTCGGGCACCTCCACTTCGAGGCCCCGAAGCGGCTCAGTGCCAAGGAGATGGTGCGAGGCCTGCCATGCCTTGACCACGTGGAGCAGCTCTGCGACGTCTGCGTCCTAACGAAGCAGAGGCGGCTCCCCTTTCCCCAGCAGACGAGCTTTCGAGCCAAGGAGCGGCTCGAGCTCGTGCACGGGGACTTGTGTGGCCCAATGACACCGGCCACACCAGGAGGACGACGTTACTTCTTGCTGCTCGTCGACGACCTCTCCCGCTACATGTGGGTGATGGTCCTCAGCAGCAAGGGAGAGGCTGCGGACGCCATCAGGCGCGCGCAGGCTGCTGCAGAGGCGGAGTGCGGCCGCAAGTTGCACGTGTTGCGCACCGACAACGGCGGCGAATTCACGGCGGCTAAATTCGCGTCGTACTGCGTTGATGAGGGCATTCAGCGCCACTACACCGCGCCGTACAGCCCGCAACAGAACGGCGTCGTTGAGCGGCGCAACCAGACGGTTGTGGGGATGGCTCGGGCCCTCCTCAAGCAGAGGAGGATGCCGGCCATCTTCTGGGGAGAGGCGGTGGTGACGGCCGTCTACATCCTCAACCGCTCTCCTACCAAGGCCCTCGATGGCAGGACACCGTACGAGGCTTGGCATGGGCGCAAGCCGGCGGTCTCCCACCTACGGGTCTTCGGCTGCCTCGCGTTCGCCAAGGAGCTTGGCCACATCGGCAAGCTCGACGACAGGAGCACCCCAGGGGTGTTCATCGACTACGCGGAGGGCTCAAAGGCCTACCGCATCCTCGACCCGAAGACAGCGTGTGCGCACGGCGCGTGACGTAGTGTTCGACGATGGGTGAGGGTGGGTATGGGACAAGGCGGTGGACAATGGCTCGACCTCGACGTACGACGACTTCACTGTGGAGTACGTCCACTTCGAGGGAGCTGGGGGAGTAGGCAGCTCCTTCACTGAGCGTGCCTACCCTAGTCCCCGAGCCTCCACCGACTTCGGCAGCGACACTCTCGAGCTACGACTTCGGTTGCGACGAGCTCCTCGCCGACACCACCACAGCCGGCGACCCCACGTGCTCCAGCACCAACCGCCACTCCTCCGGGCACGCCTACTCCGACACCAGCTCGTGTTGAGCGTAGCCCGGTGGAGTTCGCTACTCCGCTCTCCCACGACGGGGAGCGCATCGACGCGTACCACGACGGCGAGCAGCTACGGTACCGTACGATGGAGGACCTTCTCGGCGATCAGCCAGTGCCGGGACTGGTGCCTCGCGACCTGGAGGCGCAGTTGCACCTTGCGTGCGATGACGGTGAGCCTCGATCTTTTGCAGAGGCCGAGAAACACGCGGCATGGCGTGCCGCGATGCAGTCAGAGATGGACGCGGTTCAGGAGAACCGCACGTGGGAACTTGCTGACCTCCCTCGTGATCACCACGCGATCACCCTTAAGTGGGTGTTCAAGCTGAAGAGGGATGAAGCCAGAGCCATCGTCAAGCACAAGGCTCGCTTGGTGACACGCGGCTTCGTGCAGCAGGAGGGGGTCGACTACGACGATGCCTTCGCTCCCGTGGCATGGATGGAGTCTGTGCGACTCCTTGTGCTGGCTGCTCAGGAAGGCTGGGGCGTCCATCACATGGACGTCAAGTCGGCGTTTCTGAACGGCAAATTGAAAGAGGAGGTCTACGTGCACCAGCCGCGGGATTTGTGATCACCGGCAAGGAGGACAAGGTGCTTCGCCTGCACAAGGCCCTTTACGGCTTGCGGCAGGCACCGAGGGCGTGGAACACCAAGTTGGACTCCACGCTCAAGGGGATGGGCTTCGAGCAAAGCCCGCATGAGGCGGCCATCTACCGGCGGGGCAATGGAGGAAATGCCCTGCTGGTGGGTGTCTACGTCGACGACTTGGTGATCATCGGCACCAAGAATGCGGAGGTGGCGGCGTTCAAGGAAGAGATGAAGGCCACCTTCCAGATGAGTGACCTGGGGCCTCTCTCCTTTTACCTGGGGATCGAGGTGCACCAGGACGACTCCGGGATCACGCTTCGATAGACCGCCTATGCCAAGCGCATCGTTGAGCTGGCTGGGCTCACCGATTGCAACCCAGCCCTCACTCCGATGGAGGAGAGACTGGAGCTGAGCCGCGACAGCACGACGGAGGAGGTGGATGCTACACAGTACCGGCGTCTTGTGGGGAGCCTTCGCTACCTCACCCACACATGGCCGGACTTGGCCTTCTCCGTCGGCTACGTCAGTCGGTTCATGCAGCGACCGACGACGGAGCACCGGTAGGCTGTGAAGAGGATCATCCGCTACGTTGCGGGGACTCTCGACCACGGTCTCTACTACCCGAGGTGTCCTGGCAAGGCACACTTCGTCGGGTATAGCGACAGCGACCACGCCGGCGACATCGACACCAGCAAGAGCACGAGCGGGATTCTCTTCTTCCTCGGCGAGTGCCTCGTTAGCTGGCAGTCGGTCAAGCAACAAGTGGTGGCCCTGTCCAGCTGCGAGGCCGAGTACATAGCGGCCTCCACCGCTTCAACTCAGGCGCTCTGGCTTGCTTGACTGCTTGGTGATCTCCTCGGCAGAGACACTGGAGCGGTGGAGCTCAAGGTGGACAGCAAGTCCGCTCTGGCTCTGGCAAAGAACCCCATTTTCCATGAACGGAGCAAGCACATCCGGGTGAGGTACCACTTCATCCGAGGCTGCTTGGAGGAAGGGAGTATCAAGGCGAGCTACATCAACACCAAGGACCAGCTTGCGGACTTGCTCACTAAGCCTCTTGGGAGGATCAAGTTCCTTGAACTTTGCTCCAGGACCGGAATGGTCCAACTTTCCCACAAGACGATGCACAAGGCTTAGAGGGAGAATGATGGAATAAGTCTTATGCTGATTGGTCTTGGTCTTGGTGTGCCTTTTGGGATGCTCTAGGACAGCATCTATTTCAGTTTTGGGATGCTCTAGGACAGCATCTATTTCAGTTTTGGGATGCTCTAGGACAGCATCTATTTCAGTTTGGGATGCTCTAGGACAGCATCTCCCTTTTTGCTTTTTAGACTAGCATCTTAGCATATGCTTGGCTAGTTTGGATTGCTATAAATATGTATCCCCAACCCTTAAGGTTGGTATGGCTTTGAGTTTGTGAATGAAAGAAAATCAGAAAATTGCTCTATCTTGAGTGCCATCCTCTTCTCAATGAGAGTAACCATTGAGATACTAACACAATAATATCACCAACCCAGCTTCTGTTCGCTACAGCTTGTGCAACCATACGCTGATTTCTTCGTCTCTTCGGGACTAACTCAAAGAGGTGAGGGGCCCATTCGGCCATTGTTCTTCCTTGAAGCCATCGGTCGGTCCAAAAATTTAGTATTTTCTCCATTACCTACAGAAATCACAACCGCCATACTAAATAAAGAGAGCATGCACATTTTGTTTGAATTTCACCCATCTATCAAGAAAAACAAAATCAAATCAGTATTAGTCTGGTCTAATGGGAAGAGGGAGCCATGTTGCACACTAGGCCTTCTCTCCAATGTGGTTACAAAGGCAAAGTTCTATGTGGCAAGGATGGAGGGCTTTGGTTTGGGACAGTGTATAGCATGCCAGATAGGGTAGCTCAGGGTCTCAGTTAATGGGAGAAAATGGAAGTGTGGTAATTAGAGGAAGGATCAGAAGGTTTTGATAGTATCAAGGAGAACCAAAAAAATCGATGGTGTATATCTGTAGAGAAGATCTGTGTGGTAGATAGCCAGTTCTCTCTCTTAACATAAATGATGCATTTGACCAGAAAAGGCATTAAGATTTATCAACAGCCAACTCACCTGATTTACACTTTAGAGAACTGTGCCCTACTCAGCAAATATAACAACATATTTCAGTACATTCTGACATTCCAAGAGTTCTAAAAGAAACATCTGAGACACCTTCCTCAGAAGACATCTGGGTAATCACAAAATTAGACGAGATTGGAAAAAAAATTCTGAAAGGCACCTCTCCAGGTCAAATGCCTTACAAAAGGAAGTATTTCGGATTTTTTGCAAGGTTACCTACTTAAACCAATGTTTAACTCTCTAAACCTTGCCAGCATTGAGACCCTCCTGCACTCACTAAACAACTTACCCCTTTTTTCTGTAAATGGGTTGAGACCAATCTTCTTTATAGCTCTTTTGAACAACTTCCAAATCCACTTATTGAGCAAACAGATGGTCACAATTTCATTATTAAGGATTCCCCGACTCTCTGAAGTTATACAACCTCTCATTTGACCATGTGATATAAGAATATGTTTTCTAATCCCTCCAGAATAAGTTTATCCGTAGCGTTGATTTTGCAATGACCGATGAGTTCCTGAAGGTGATAAAACCATATATGTGATGAAATAGTTTGTTGAGCTTGAATTATATTTTGCATCCCTGTGTTGATAGACTGCCTTTCCATTTGAATATTCTATTTATCTTACTTACAATACTGTTTTTGCAGTAATAGAGGAACTCAACGCTGCAGGAAAATTTGAATTTATGGACCTTAGTGTGGATGAAGCTGAACATAGCATGGAAATGCATTTACCCTATCTTTCTAAAGTTTTTCAGGGGTACTTTCTTTACTGATAACTTTGTATCAATCTAGTAATCCTGTTCAAAAATATACCAATCCCACACTAAATTTTCTGTCTTTTCATGTTATTATCTTACAGACATAACGTAAAAGTTGTCCCTATCCTTGTTGGTGCCCTTAACTCCCAAAATGAAGCCATGTATGGGCAGTTGCTCTCTAAATATCTTGATGATCCGAAGAACTTCTTTTCTATCTCCTCAGATTTCTGCCACTGGGGAACCCGGTAAATACTTAATTTTTACTGTCAGCTTTTTCATGCTCTGCCAATTTGCTTGTTTTCCTATGGTAATCTTTAGTGTGAGAAAACTTTCATTGTCCTGTGTCACATTTGTCATCTACTAGTTCTGCAGAACTAATTAATGAAGCTTGCAGTGTTTGGCCTATTCTAAGAGGCTAAAGATCTGGCCATGTAGAAAAGCAGAAGAGTTGGCATGCCTGGTTTTTCATTAAATTTGCTACCCAATTTAGTTAAAATGAGCTCGTGAGGCAAAATCCACAATCTTAGAGTTCTCTTGCCAAATATTTTTTTATTAGGCCTATAGATTGTCCAAATTCTTAGTCTTTCTACTTGTACTCTTTCCAGATGGTAGATAGTATGCCATAATAACAGTTTTAGCTATGACTCTGTTTTGAGATCAACTCCTCATCACACTTACAAATATGGTTCTTTGCAAGTTTAAATTTCAGTACAAACTCTGAATTTTGTATGTGCAAATTTGAACTTCAGTAGATGTCAAAATTTGCTCTGAATAACAAAAAGGGTACCATCGTATGAGCAGCATTTGTCTATCAATTGAACCCCTCATAGCCAGAGTACTCTAATTATTGTTGTGCAATATCTTCTCTTGCCACTTAGCATAAGTGCAACTTATCACGTGGAATAGCATCTAGGCTGAAATAATCGATATAGGCATCAGATGGAATTTGAGAACCCATCAGATCCAATTGGCAGATCCTAGAACCATCTCAATTTAGAAAGAGAAAAACAATTCCACCTGGCACAGTTTTGTAATAACAATATATTGCAAACCCCAATCTCGAATCCATCTCCGGTGGATGGTGACAGCACCTTGCCTCCCTGCTAAATTCATCTATAGAAAACACCGGATGCTGTAGATGTATCCTGGTTTACTTCTGCCACATGGCTTAGCCTGACCATGTTGGGTTCCACCATCTGCCTAAGGATGGTGATCATCAGTGTGCAAGCGGTTGGAGATGTCAGGCGGATGGGGGGAGGTCGCTGTGGGCTCATGGTGTTTGCAGTTCAGGGACGACACAATTTATTTGCATAAGATTTTGGTGGGAAGTGAAAAAGGGAGCTTATTCGCTCCAGGCTTTGTTTCACGCGAATCTGTTTTGATTGATAGCATAGAAAACATGATTGAACAGCCCAGATCAGTTCATTTCATACTTGGACACCAAAGAATGCTTTGCCCATGATACATCACTAGGCTAATAGTTGTAGTTACTTCAATCTTATAGGACTTGTATATGATTATACTCACCCGCATCGTCTCATCAGTTTTAGTTACACATACTATGACAAGAGCCATGGTGCTATACATAAATCTATAGAGGCATTGGACCGCATGGGAATGGAGATAATAGAGACTGGTAATCCAGATGCATTCAAGCAATACCTGCAAGAGTATGAGAATACCATATGTGGACGCCACCCCATCAGCGTTTTCCTCAGTGTAAGCGTTGTGACGATCTAACTAGTGTTCTCTCTTCATTTCTACTTCTATAACTTCATCATCTTTATGTAATATAATGTTCCAGATGCTGAAACATTGTTCGACGAAGATCAAGATCGGATTTGTTCGGTATGAGCAGTCAAGCCAGTGCAAGAGCATGAGGGACAGCAGCGTGAGCTACGCGTCTGCGGCAGCCAAGGTGGATACTCCAGCCGAAGAAGAGAAGGATTAGATTGAGTGGGCTGTGGATTTTGCCCGGATCACTTGTACAACCCCCGCCTGTAGCTAGCATGATCGGTTTGCAATCCATGTTTCTGCCTGCTAAACTCTATAAAGTAATAACAGGTTCTTGTTGAAGATCGATTGTTGCGCAAGGTGAACACCAGGTAACAACAATGAATAAGGAATACTCATATTTATGGATACATTACCCTAGTATCTACGAGCTGAATATTCTTTTTGGGGTTTGAGGCCTGCTTAATGGCGGCGGGATTTTTTTTTTTGGGTATAGATTCTGCACCAGCTATTTCGACAAGGCAACAACTACTATATCTACCACTAAAAAAAAATACTAGCACAAACAACTAGTTACTCGCGGTAACAGTAAGCAAAAATCAGAACTATGGATAGCATGATTTCACTGAGATGCGAAGCTGATGTATTTCTCGAAATTCAAATCTTTAAGGGCATTATACCTCTTTGTTGACTAGCTCATAAAGAGCTGGATCTTTTTCATCTCTAACCTGGTTCTACAAATGCACTCTCTTACACCAATAATATCAGCATTTACAAACCTTCCATGGCTTACCACAATTGGATCGGAGACTACAATGATACCTAGTTGTTTACAAGTTTTTAACCACTAAGAGATTAGATGTTGGCTTACAACAATTGGATTGGAGACTCTACAATGACACCTAGCTTAGCTATCTACGAGTTTTTAACCTCCAAGAGATTAGATGAAAAAGAACTTGGTGTTGAATGCTGTGCTTAAAAAATCACCAAATTTTCACCAAGCACAGGAGAGAACCCACTCCAATTCACTCACACAAAGGCAAATCAAGAAGACTGAGAAAGAGTAGGGAAATCAAGGCTCAGAATGAATCTTTCAACAAACTCAAGCCAAGGGCACTTAATATGCTATTGCAATAGAACCAACAATCCTAGCTTTAGGGTGGGGGAAGGGGGTTTAAATACCGCCTCACACAAATCTGATCGTTTGAGGCAAAGATTACTCATATAGGTAGGCAAATTTTGTTACAAGACATGGTGATTTCATAGTTTTAGCTATAGGACACCGCACGAAGTGACTTTTGGGGAAGGCACTCTGCAAATGTGAAAATTAGCTCATGGACATTGCGCCAATTAGAATATTCATTTTTTGTTGCATAGGAGAGAAAAACCATGTGAAAGTTCTAAGATACCCATGAGCCCACATGTCAGGTCTTCCATCTCTCTATCTCTATCTCTATGTTGCACAAAGGGCATCCATAGCACAGCGCGTCATCCCTCCTCCCGACGCAACTCCTGGCAAGAGATCGCTCCCGCGGCCGCCCTGAGGGAGGGAGCCAGACAGGGGTCCCGATCCTATCGGGTCACGTCGGTGGAGGTGGGGTGGAGGGCCTGTTAACAGCGGATTTTCGTAATCGACCCAGAGAAGGAAGAGGAAACCGAAGCAGAGACAAAGAGCTAAGTTGGAGTCAAACCAGGTCTCGTATCGGACACGGTCAGCGTATCGGACTCAATGAGGCGCTGGCAGAAAGGCTGTATCGGCCGATTCGGATTTGTATGGTTATTGGCCGATAGAGGTTGGAAGTTGACAAAGTCAGCGTGGGCTTGGTTTGGGCTCAGGATAAGCTTCAAGGAAGTTGCCAAATAGAGATAAGGCTCGGTTTTAGGCAATTGTATCTTGTAAATCAAGTAGGTTTAGATCTAATCTGTGGCAAAAGTCTGCCGCAAAGACTTGTTGTTTGTTAGAGATAAGATCGTGTCCTACATGGACCCTGTTGTAATCTCGGGTATAAATATCCCGATAGTTTGTACATAGAGACTCTCTCATAACTCAATACAACAAACCAGTTTCAATCTACTTCGGCGCATCGCCAACCCTCGCAAGAGGTTGATTTCGACGAGTTCTTGCTTCCAGGAGCAGAGGTAAGAACTCGTTCCCGACGATCTGCATCGTCGGGGCTAGCGTGTCGCTTTAGACACGTTAAACCTCAATGATGTGATCGTCGTTTATCATGTTCTAGCTAATCTTGATGTGGCTTTTTAATTCCATCTCGCTAGCGGTTAACTCGTTTTAGGGTTTATTGCCGACAACGATTGAATTGGTTTGCTTTTTTTAGATTATCTAAGGCATCTACCATCCCCAAAAGCAATCGACAGCTTGATTTTCTTTGCGTTAAGTCTCGATTCACACTTTGAGTTGCTATCGACCTTAGTCCTGTTTTGAGATCTAACACAAAGCCTGTTTTCGATTGTAATTAAGGATATAACTAGGGTTTCAGCCAGTTTTATCTGATACACGTGTTTATTATAATGTTTCCATGTGTATCTGTCATCTACATAAACGGATTGATTAATAGGGATGCATCTGTTATGGATAATTCTCTAGGGTTTATCTGTGATTGATATGTTTATATTGGTTGATTGGTTCATATAGATTTGCACTAGAGTATTAGCTAGTGTAGTTATCTTTATTGTTCTTATCGGTCGATGCCATTAATTGACAGCAACATGTTGATGAAGGCCGATAAGATCCATGCTTTAATCCTGCTTTATCATGAGTAAGCCGATATAGCTTTGCCCTATCGGCTGGGCTATGACAATGTGTCATCGGCCTATCGGCCAATCGGCCATTGTCTTTTGACGTGGTTTACTTGTTTTTTTGTTGATTGCAGATCAAATCAACTGGCACGCTCTGCACACGACTAGGCAAGCCATTTGGACCTGCATTGGAGTAAAGTAAACCTCCCAGGCCGCCGTGAAAACGCGGAACCCGTTTGGTTGCAAGGCGGGTCGAAATTATGCGCCAACAGGGCCATCCATGGCGCCCGCCCAGATCTAGGCAGTCTGACCACAGATCTCTTCGAGCTCGGGTGGCGATGGCTTTGTCACTGGTCAAGTTCTTCTTGGTGTTTCTCGCCATCTCCATCGTTGGATGGGTCATCTTCACATAAGCCATTTCTCATCAGCGCTGGAACTGCAACTCCAGGAGAGGGGGTGAAATCCCACGAAGCTGCTGTCGCTTTGGGTTTGGGGAATTGGGGGACTATGGATCATGCATTTGGTTCATGTGTTTATGAGGCCATAGTTGCTTGCTCAGTACCGACAGCTAGGGCTAGCCACATGCGGATAGTGTGATTTTGAGTTTCATGCACCAAGCAGTCGAGGTGTTCCACCGCCTCCTATAGTTGAGCAAGCGGCGGACCACTATCTTCAGTAAGCATGGTGAAATCAAGTAGTGCAGGTGACTAGCTATGTTAGGGTGGGGTGGATTAGGAGGGAAGGGGGAAGCGTTTTGGATTTGCTATACAACATTAGGATGAAAATTAAGGGTAAAATCTTTCAAACCCCTACCTATGGATTTACCCCACCATTTGTGCTCCATTGAACACTATCATTGGTAAGCATGGTGAAATCAAGTAGCGCAGGTGACTAGCTATGTCAAGGTGGGGTGGATTAGGAGGAAAAGGGGAAGAGGTGGGAGTTCCCAGATCCAATTGAAGGCCAGGTAGTGGTGGCTTTGGTACTACCGCCGCTGCACGAATGGATGAGGGTGCAGCTTCGACATTACCTCTGTTGTAGGATGGAGGAGGATAGTGGGTAGTGGTGGCAGCATGGCATAAAAAATGTAGTGATTAGATGGCGGTAATGGTGATAGTGGAGTCAGTGGAGGAGGATGTCATGGGTGCATTTGGAGACAATGAAGATGATGGAAAGGAGAAAATGGAGAGGTGTAGGGGTAGAGTTAGGAGGAGTAGGGCTGGCTCTGTACTTTCCAGGACCCTAGGACAAACTCGGTGTCATGGACCCTATAGGCTAATTTTTTTTACTTGATATATGTCTATAAACAAAAACAATGGAAAAAAATCTAACCTGCCAACTAATGGATCATCACCAATTCATCATTTATAGATTGTGGAACAATGTAATTTTGGGCTTAATAGATGAAAAAACAACATGGTCTGTATGTAAACATATACGTACCTCGACACCTTTTCAAAGCATCGTGATTCAGTCATCAATTTATCATCGCTTGCCTATGCCTTCATCAGGCGCAGCTATTGGTCTGTGGCCAGGCATGGTCGTGATGTCGCCGTGTCACCCCATCTATGCCCTAGTCTACCGTGGTGACCGGTGAGGAGAGGTTGAGAGAAGGAGACGAGGAGTTGAGGGCTCGAGTCGAATGGGAGGAGTTGAGGGCTCGAGTCGAACGGGATCCATAGTTCATCGTGACTTAACTGAAGTTGCATCACAGTCGCACGCACTCAGCCTCGGATGGCAGGATGTAGCGCTGCTCTACTCTAGGTGGTTGATCTCAATAATCAGATGGCCCCCCACCGGCCATGGGCCCTAGGCAGTCGCACAACCCGCCTAGGCCCAGAGCTGAACCTGGGGAGGAGGGCAGCAGTACGGTTGACAAACCGTCATAACAGTTGCTAACATAAGGCCCATTGTTCTAGGTTTAAAAACTGGCAGTGTGTACTCAACAGTGATACTAAGGCATATATCAATCACTCTAGGAGCAGGAGTAGTGTTTAGTTGAGAAGGAGGTTCTGTGGGTGGGTCCTACTAAAATGATATTACCTTGTGAAAAATAAAGCAGTGTATAGGATTACCAAAGGTTTTATAAGTGGGGCTGATCTAGATTTTGTAAACATGCACACAGACCTCTTTAATTTGAGAGCTCAATAACTATGTATAGGACCAGTTTCTTCACTTGTTTCCTTATGGCATTAGCAATGCAAGCCCCTCGGAGGATGGGCCTCACGTCAAAAAGGTGTACCATGTAGTATGATGCCACTTCTTGGAGACTTAATCCACAATGGAGACCACCTCAAGTACTCCTTTATTTCAGCCCTTTGTTTTTTCATAAGTCGGTCTCTCTGTGTAGCATTTTGTTATTAGCAATACAACTGAAATTTTTACAATTTAGATAATGTGATAACAAATAAATCAACATATACACACTTTAGACCTACTGTCAGCCAGATATCTCCATTCCCACCCCTATAGGCGTCAGCACTCATACACCACCATGTCTCCGTTGTCCGTACCCCTCTCGGTCACCCTCTCGTGCATCGTATCAATTCCCCTTCTCCTTCTCTGACCGCCACACCTCTCCTCATCTCCCTCCAGCCGCCGTGCCACCCCTCCTCCTTCGGAGCTCTAGAAGTGTGGATTGATCTCAAGTGGTGCACATCGATCTCTAGTGACGTAATTGATCTCCAGCGGCGCGAATTGATTTCCAGTGTTGCGAAGTGAATTGAACACCGGCGGCACAGATTAATCTTTGCACCACAAATCGAGCTTCGAAGTCGTGCATTGAGCTCTAGCATCGCGAACCGATCTTTAGGGGCGCAGATAGATCTCCAAAGTCTTGAATCAAGCACGGGTGGCGAATCGAGCTCAGTTGACGGGCTTCGTGTCGGAGTGTCCTGTGACGGCGTCTATGTCCATATTTTTAGTGCTATGATGTATCGCATCCCATATTAGTTTTGTTTATCTTGGGACGGATGGAGTAGAAGATAATCCGTGGGTTTGTCCCATTAAGTAATGGGTGCATCCCATTATTTTAGATGTAGAAAGGCTGACACATTGAAGCAAAAGTTAGAAAAATGTAATCTCACTTACACGGCACTAAGGGAGAAAAAAGCCCCTCTACACCATATAAAAACTTGTTTTTCATACAACCGTGTACAAATGGAGGATACCACTTTCGCTAGCATTCGCGAGGAAAGAAACAAGCGAACCTTATATCCCCTTAAGACTAAACCTTTACTCATCCCCTCCCTGCTTGGCTCCTTGTTCCAATCGAGAGTCTTCACACTTCCCCTTCTCTGATGCTTGGCTCCTTGCTCCAATCAACAGAAACAACAAACGAAACACTAGCAAAATGTAGACGAGCGCTTGCTCGATTAGGTAGGAAAGTTGACGAGGTTTATGCCCTCTCGGGTTCAAACCCGAGCACGACACCTCCTCCTTTAAGTGAAATGCCAGAGCTTAATAAACAACTGTAATATCCCTCCCCTACCCCCTTCGCTATGATCTCCCTCACTCATCCTCCTCCCTCCTTTGTAAGCCATCTTCTCCATGATGTCTCATTGGCAGGGGGAAACTTGTTCTTTGTTGTTTGGATTTACGACTATTCAACCAGTTTTAGGTGAAATAATATATTAATATTGATTTCGATGCTTAATATTTTGAGTAGAAAGTTTTGATACTCCCTCCTTCCTTTTTTGCCTCTCCCGTTTGTCATTTTTCAACAATCATTACATCGGAGTTTGTAAAAGTAAAGATTAAATGTGTTGCAAATAGATAAAGTGGAGAATAATTGTATTGGGATTTGATGAAGTCAAGGGTATTTTAGTCTTTTTGGTTTTCTATTGATATATGTGTGGGATAAATGAAAAATGAACTTAAGTATTTAAGTTAAAAAGTTGATATTTTGAAATAGAGGGGCTTTATGGTTTGAGTTAAAAGCTCGAAGATATGACTATAAACTTTTGAAGAATCAACTTGGAAGTGTAAAGTTAAGGATAAACTTTTAAAATATTGAGTTAAAATATAAAAAGTCCGAAGACTTTTTATTCTGATGCGGCATGATCAAAATTATGGGAATGGAGTTTTTTTTGGAAGTTTTGACTTCTGAACTGAAAGTTTTGTAAATTTTTCAATATTATAAAATGTTTAATTCATAATAAATAGATAATCGACGACAATTATTTGTTAATATTCTTATCTCACCATGGATAACAAAGTGGGTAGGAATTTCGTTTACGATGGATAGCAATGGCGTGTCGGTTTTTGGAATCACACAGGAGTGGCAATTTTCCCCGTGGGGCCGGGGCCCCTGCGGGGACCCGCCCTACAGGGACGGGGGCGGGGGACATTTTTGCCCCGTGGGGCTTTGGGGCTGAGAACCCGATTTTGGGTGGGGGAGGGGTTAGACCCGCAGGTGACCTGTGGGCCCCCGGAGGATATATTACCCCTTAAAACATAGCGCATTGGAGGCCCAAGAAGGCAAGAAACACAACAACAGTTCACCTCGATCGCAGCAAAACCTAACCCTATCCTTCTTCTCCTTCTTCTCTCTCTCCTCTTCTATTCCCTTAGCCACAGCTGTCGCCTCTCCCCAATCCCCATCCTTGCGACCAGACCGGTGGCTGCCGACGGGCTGCTGGGCGAGCAGGAGCAGGGCGGTGAGCAGGCAGTGGCTGCAACATGAGCAGGCAAGCAAGAGCAGGACGGCGAGCACTTCGAGCAGGCAGAAGCCGCAGCCTGCAGGCGTAGCACCTATATGGCTCTGTTACCTACATCAACGCACGAGGTATTTGCCGATCTAAATTTCTAAACTTGTTTTTCATTATTTGGTACTGTATTAAATCTGATCTAGGCTTGGTAGCATGATTTATTGAGGTAGTACATAGAGATGTTTATCAAGAACTCCCGATGCTTGCTTTGTTTGAATGGTATGTGTTTTTAACACCATTTCTTTAGACAAGAGGTCGAACCCTGTTGCCACCGACGAGTCCCAGCCTCCCAGGCTACAAGCCTGCAACGACGCCAACTACTCTGGGTTTCTACTCCAAATGATACTCCAAGCATTGAACTTGAACTCTTAGTATCTTATAATCTATGAATGCTTATTGCTGAATTGATCATTGATGTCAAGTTAATTGTGGTCAAGGAAAATTATGTATTGTTTTTGCTGAAGTTGTTTTGAAAATTTTATGCTAGTTGAAGGGAGTGGTCTCTTATTGCGAGGCTTTGGTTGGAGGTCGAGGCCTCGAAGGGGCTAGGGCTAGGGGAGGGAGGGTTTGGACCCACACATTAAGTCGGGGACCGGGTTGGGGCCGTTTCAGCCCAACCCGGCCCTGACCCGCCCCGTTGCCAACCTATTCACACCACATATTCCGTCGTGGCACTCGAATCGAAACTGCAAAAAGTTTCAATCCGCTCCATTATAATCCCATCCCGAGCCCATCCGTGACCACACAATGCGACGGGCCAACCCATTCATTTCATATCGATGCTGCGTCGCAAGCCCACCCGCATCGAGCTCCGCTCCTCCGACCGCGACGAGCTCGAAGACCACCTCCGCGCCGCCGCCGCAGCAGCGGCCAGCTCCCCCACCGCCTCCTCCACTCCGACCATGACCCCGCCGCCCTCCAACTCCAACCCCCTCCTCCACCTCCTCCACCCGCCGCCCGGCGCCGCGCCCTCCAAGTCCCACCGCATCGGCCTCCCTGCCAATCCCAACCCCAACCCCAAATCCTAGCCTCCCCTGTCCTCCCCGTCCGCCGTGATGGAGGTCGAGACCAAGCTCCGTCTCCCCGACGCCGCTGCGCACCGCCGCCTCTCCTCCTTCCTCGCGCCCCTCCTCCGTCGCACCGACGCCCAGCGCAACCTCTTCTTCGACGCCGCCGCGCGGCCCCTCGCCGCCGCCACCGCCGCGCTCCGCGTACGCCTCTACGGCCTCGACGACCGCGCCCCGTCCCGCGCCGTCCTCGCACTCATGCGCCGCCCGCGCATCGACGCCGGCGTCAGCCGCGTCGAGGAGATCGAGGAGCCTCTCGACCCCGCCATGGCCCTCGCCTGCGTCGATGACCCGGCAAGCCTCGGCGGGGTCGAGTCCCCGATCATTCGGCTCGTCTCCGAAGAGTACGGCGTCGGCGGGGACGCCGCGCCGTTCGTCTGCCTCGGCGGGTTCCGGAACACCCGCGCCGTGTACCGTCATTTCGTTTGTTGTTTCTGTTGATTGGAGCAAGGAGCCAAACATCAGAGAAGGGGAAGTGTGAAGACTCTCGATTGGAACAAGGAGCCAAGCAGGGAGGGGATGAGTAAAGGTTTAGTCTTAAGGGGATATAAGGTTCGCTTGTTTCTTTCCTCGCGAATGCTAGCGAAAGTGGTATCCTCCATTTGTACACGGTTGTATGAAAAACAAGTTTTTATATGGTGTAGAGGGGCTTTTTTCTCCCTTAGTGCCGTGTAAGTGAGATTACATTTTTCTAACTTTTGCTTCAATGTGTCAGCCTTTCTACATCTAAAATAATGGGATGCACCATTACTTAATGGGACAAACCCACGGATTATCTTCTATTCCATCCGTCCCAAGATAAACAAAACTAAAACTAATATGAGATGCGACACATCGTAGCACTAAAAATATGGACATAGACGCCGTCACAGGACACTCCGACACGAAGCCCGTCAACTGAGGCTCGATTCGCCACCCGTGCTTGATTCGTGACTTTGGAGATCTATCTGCGCCCCTGGAGATCGGTTCACGATGCTAGAGCTCAATGCACGACTTCGAAGCTCGATTTGCGGTGCAAAGATCGATCTGTGTCGCCGGTGTTCAATTCACTTCGCAACACAGGAAATCAATTCGCGCCGCTGGAGATCAATTACATCACTAGAGATCGATGTGCGCCATTTGAGATCGATCCACACTTCTAGAGCTCCGAAGGAGGAGGGGTGGCACGGCGGCTGGAGGGAGATGAGGAGAGGCGTGGCAGTCAGAGAAGGAGAAGGGAAATTGATACGATGCACGAGAGGGTGACCGAGAGGGGTACGGACAACGGAGGCATGGTGGTGTATGAGTGCTGACGCCTATAGGGGTGGGAATGGAGATATCTGGCTGACAGTAGGTCTAAAGTGTGTATGTGTTGATTTATTTGTTATCACATTATCTAAATTGTAAAAAATTCAGTTGTATTGCTAATAACAAAATGCTACACAGAGAGACCGACTTATGAAAAAACAAAGGTCTGAAATAAAGGAGTACTTGAGGTGGTCTCCATTGTGGATTAAGTCTCCTAGAAGTAGCATCATACCACATGGTACACCTTTTTGATGTGAGGCCCGTCCTCCGAGGGGCTTGCATTGCTGATGTCCAGCTGAGTTCGGCAGTGGTGTTACCAGCGCCGCACAGTACTTTTTCCCCGCGCATGCTTTTCAAACTACTACACGGTGTATTTTTTTTGCAAAAAGTTTCTATACAAAAGTTGCTTAAAAAAATCAAATTAATCCATTTTTGAAAAAAAATTAGCTAATACTTAATTAATCACGCATTAATGAACCGCTCCGTTTTCCGTGCGCATTGTTTGGTGTTGGAAACACTGAGTAACGAACTCAGCCTAAGGAAACAAGTGAAGAAACTGGTCCTATACATAGTTATTGAGCTCTCAAATTAAAGAGGTCTGTGTGCATGTTTACAAAATCTAGATCAGCCCCACTTATGAAACCTTTGGTAATCCTATACACTGCTTTATTTTTCACAAGGTAATATCATTTTAGTGGGACCCACCCACAGAACCTCCTTCTCAACTAAACACTACTCATGCTCCTAGAGTGATTGATATATGCCTTAGTATCACTGTTGAGTACACACTGCCAGTTTTTAAACCTAGAACGATGGGCCTTATGGTAGCGACTGTTATGACGGTTCGTCAACCGTACTGCTGCCCTCCTCCCCAGGTTCAGCTCTGGGCCTAGGCGGGTTGTGCAACCACCTAGAACCCATGGCCGGTGGGGGCCCTATCTGATTATTGAGATCAACCACCTAGAGTAGAGCAGCGCTACATCCTGCCATCCGAGGCTGAGTGCGTGCGACTGTGATGCAACTTCAGTTAAGTCACGATGAACTATGGATCCCGTTTGACTTGAGCCCTCAACTCCTCTCGTTCGACTCGAGCCCTCAACTCCTCGTCTCCTTCTCTCAACCTCTCCTCACCGGTCACCACGGTAGACTAGGGCATAGATGGGGTGACACGGCGACATCACGACCATGCCTGGCCACAGACCAATTACTACACCTGATGAAGGCATAGGCAAGCGATGATAAATTGATGACTGAATCACGATGCTTTGAAAAGGTGTCAAGGTACGTATATGTATACATACAGACCATGTTGTTTTTTCATCTATTAAGCCCAAAATTACATTGTTCCACAATCTATAAATGATGAATTGGTAATGATCCATTAGTTGGTAGGTTAGATTTTTTTCTGTTCTTTTTGTTTATAGACATATCTCAAGTAAAAAAAATTAGCCTATAGGGTCCATGACACCGAGTTTGTCCTAGGGTCCTGGAAAGTACAGAGCCAGCCCTACTCCTCCTTCCTCTGCCCCTACACCTCTCCATTTTCTCCTTTCCATCATCTTCATTGTCTCCAAATGCACCCATGACATCCTCCTCCACCGACTCCACTATCACCATTACCACCATCTAATCACTACATTTTTTATGCCATGCTGCCTCCACTACCCACTGTCCTCCTCCATCCTACAACAGAGGTAATGTCGAAGCTGCACCCTCATCCATTCGTGCAGCGGCGGTAGTACCAAAGCCACCACTACCTGGCCTTCAATTGGATCTAGGGAACTCCCACCTCTTCCCCCTTCCCTCCTAATCCACCCCACCCTGACATAGCTAGTCACCTGCACTACTTGATTTCACCATGCTTACCAATGATAGTGTTCAATGGAGCACAAATGGTGGGTAAATCCATAGGTAGGGGTTTGAAAGATTTTACCCTCAATTTTCATTCTAATGTTGTATAGCAAATCCAAAACGCTTCCCCCTTCCCTTCCAATCCACCCCACCCTGACATAGCTAGTCACCTGCACTACTTGATTTCACCATGCTTACTGAAGATAGTGGTCCGCCGCTTGCTCAACTATAGGAGGCGGTGGAACACCTCGACTACTTGGTCCATGAAACTCAAAATCACACTATCCGCATGTGGCTAGCCCTAGCTGTCGGTACTGAGCAAGCAACTATGGCCTCATAAACACATGAACCAAATGCATGATCCATAGTCCCCCAATTCCCTAAACCCAAAGCGACAGCAGCTCCGCGGGATTTCACCCCCTCTACTGGAGTTGCAGTTCCAGCGCTGATGAGAAATGGCTTACGTGAAGATGACCCATCCAACGATGGAGATGGCGAGAAACACCAAGAAGAACTTGACCAGTGACAAAGCCATCGCCACCCGAGCTCGAAGAGATCCGTGGTCAGACTACCCAGATCTGGGCCGGTGCCATGGATGGCCCTCCACCCCACCTCCACCTACGCGACCCGATGGGATCGGGACCCCTGTCTGGCTCCCTCCCTCAGGGCGGCCGCGGGAGCGATCTCTTGCCAGGAATTACGTCGGGAGGAGGGATGACGCGCTGTGCTATGGATGCCCTTTGTGCGACACAGAGATAGAGATAGAGAGATGGAAGACCTGACATGTGGGCTCATGGGTATCTTAGAACTTTCACATGGTTTCTCTCTCCTATGCAACAAAAAATGAATATTCTAATTGGCGCAGTGTACATGAGCTAATTTTCACATTTGCAGAGTGCCTTCCCCAAAAGTCACTTCGTGCGGTGTCCTATAGCTAAAACTATGAAATCACCATGTCTTGTAACAAAATTTGCCTACCCATATGTGTAATCTTTGCCTTAAACGATCAGATTTGTGTGAGGCGGTATTTAAACCCCCTCCCCCCACCCTAAAGCTAGGATTGTTGGTTCTGTTGCAATAGCATATTAAGTGTCCTTGGCTTGAGTTTGTTGAAAGATTCATTCTGAGCCTTGATTTCCCTACTCTTTCTTAGTCTTCTTGATTTGACTTTGTGTGAGTGGATTGGAGTGGGTTCTCTCCTCTGCTTGGTGAAAATTTGGTGATTTTTTAAGCACAGCATTCAACACCAAGTTCTTTTTCATCTAATCTCTTGGAGGTTAAAAACTCGTAGATAGCTAAGCTAGGTGTCATTGTAGAGTCTCCAATCCAATTGTTGTAAGCCAACATCTAATCTCTTAGTGGTTAAAAACTTAGTCTCCGATCCAATTGTGGTAAGCCATGGAAGGTTTGTAAGGCTTTGTTCGGCAGTTTGAGCTCGCAACGCGTCTGTGTTCCGTGATCTGGACGGTGCTGGCGCGGAGCAAATAGTCTAGCGCATGTACTGTAGATCACACGCCGTCCGTTAACGCCGTCAGTGAGCACCGAACGGCGTCCATACACGTGGGCCGCTGGCTAACACCGAGCGGAAAACGTTCTGTGAGGCGATGGCGCATCTCAATCCCCTTTCTAAACTCAGCCGGTCTCGCGCAAGGCGGTCGGTGAGGCGAGCAGGCGACCAAGCGAATCCCTTTTTTCCCCTCTCGATTCCCGGCCACGCGTCGTCTTGCGGCAGCAGTGGCGGAAGGTGGAGGCAGCACGTGCGCTCGACCTGTCGGCGTCGCCCTAGGGGGGAGTGAAAGCCGCCAGTGCGGTCGCTGCGCGCGTCGTCAGCGGCGGCCGTCCGGCTGGGTAGCTTTTCAGCCGCCCGACTCCGTGACCACTCCCACGGGTGGCACAGCGCTGGCGACTTGATTCAGCTCAAGGCGGCAAAGCTGGCGGAGTTCTTGCCACAACTTTATTTGAGGCTGAGCCCGTGCTCCGTGCGATGGACACGAGGGGGAAGAAGCGGAAGAGAGAGCAGCAGCTCTTGCGGACTGCATGGGAGGGGGCCATTGTTCAGTCCCCTCCAGTGGTGTCAACCTCCGTTCGGGCCGCCGATCTGGAGTCCGGCGAGGGTTCCTTCGAGTCCGTCACCTCCGACGCGGGCAGCGCCAAGGCTGCAGCCGACAACGTGCTGCACATCGCCAACGCCTTATGCAAGGTCTGTGCCAAGTCTCCGAAAGCTGTCGTCGAGTTCGTCCGCCGAGTAAGCCCTGCCACCGTCGGCCGTTCAATTGATTGAGACGTCATCCGTGACGACGAGGCAAGAAAGGTATTAGCACCATTCCCACACACGATTTTTTCAATTCATTGTTGGTTGACTTGGGCGTAGTAGATGTCAGAGGGGCGTCACCGCTGGATCGATATGGAGGTCCGTGTGTTTCTTGAGAGCTGCTTGGAGGAGATTGCTGCTTACAACATCACCTCCAACACCCCCAAGAACAAGGCATGGGACAACTTGGAGAGGAAAATGTATGAGAAATGCAGGAAGGAGGTCAACCGAGGGCAATTGCAGTACATCTGGCGCGACTGTAAGAAAAGGTTCCACCTGTGGGTGTGGCTGGAATCGCAGGCACTGGCCTTGGTCGTGATCCGGTTACTTCAGCCATTGTCGCAGACGAATCGTGGTGGATAAGCCAAAATGGGGTACGTCATTACATTCACATTTTACTTTTGCAAACTATATTTGTGGCCTGTCGAGTATGTGTGAAATTGAAGAAACCAAAATGTAGCTCTTCAATTGAAGTAGCCAAAATGTAGCTCTGAAATTGAACAATGTAATTTGAACCCCACCACAAGTTTGCAATGCTAAAGTAAGATATCCCCAATGAATCTAGACAACAAGTAATTAGGGTTACTACTATGTGATAAACTTTTACAAATTTGGACTTCCCACATTACATTAACTATAGGCATCTGGCTGTCTTTTTTTAGGATGAAAGGTGTACATGTCCTACAACTCTAGGGCAACAACTTTTTGTACATATAATTTGTGCAGCTAGATAGAACGTCGAAATGTACTGAAGTAGCACTACAATCAAGCTGACATAGAATGTCATAATCAAATGAATTATCTGCCTATATAATTCAGCATGCCTGAGTTCCCATCTATTCTGTGAAAGTTACATAGCACAGATGCTTTCTAATATGAAATTCCAAGCTGTAGTTGGATATCATGATTTTCAGTAATACAGATATAAAAGAACACTTTACATTCAGCCTTAGGAGCTCTTTACATACAGATATACGAGGTCTTTACATGCTGCCGACTGGGGTCAGTGTTATGCCAATTTTGTCGGAGTAATAATATGTTTACAAATTTACAGTTCCTTCCCATGGTGATGCTTGCTTTAAATTGCTTGTTGTTTGAAGTGACATGGTATGGTGTTATAAGTAATTTATGTATGGAGCAAATGGTTGCATATTTGTCATGAATGTTTTTTACAAATATGTCAGATCCAACAAGTTGCTGATTACCTTAAACTCAAGGGTTGGTAGCGATGTTTGCAAAACAGCAACAGACATGTATTATAATGATTTCAGTCATGCTACAGGGTTTCTTCTCAATTGTCAAGGTGCTCACTGGAAGTGCACTTTCTCAATTATTAGGACTTAGGAAATATCAGCCCCCTTAGAGCTAAAGTTTTGCTTCAAAACTTTCGACATTCAACCCATGTATACTTCAAGTAGGACTGCTTGGAAGCATTAACATTTCCTTATGATGAATGTAGAGGTAAAATTTATGGGCATCATAACCTGTCTTTGTATGCACAAGCACTGTCAAAAGCTTCTCACTGTACTAATTAGTGACATGTGCATAATCTCTATGCTTGTTTAGGGTTTAGCATCTATTCGAGTTTGAGTAGTGTACACTATACAAAATATATTCATACATGACAAATTCGTGACATATTCATCACAGCTAGATGTAGATAGCATTTATTCATAGTAAGGTTACAGACTGAACTTCCCTATTTTTTTTCCAAAAGTGTAACATGAGTTTGTCACCTTCTAGCATATGTCCTGTGACTATCTTGGTGCTGTAGTAAGCATTCCTGTTTCTGGTTTCATTGAGCCCTAACGTTGGTACTATCCTGATTTGTCATTGCTCGACATTGCGGTATAGCTGTTTGAAAATGCATTATTCATTTGGAGTAGCTATGCAATGCCTAACTTCTTGAATACAACCCAAAGTCAATTTGAGATGTACATTTTCCATTTGGAGAAGGTATGCACTACTACTTTTCAAGTTATCCAAACTGTAACGAAAGTGTTTTTTCATTTAGGATAGTCTATTCATGAGTCCTGGGATGAAATTAAGACTGTATGCCAACTGCTTTTTTGGTTTGGATAAGCTCTCTGTTTGTTGTGGAATATAAACCAAACTCAACAACATCCAGATTTGGCAGTTAGACAATCTATGCATGTGTTTTAATTTATAACCCTAACTGAAAGCACAGTACATCATCGATTTGTGGAACCTATAACCTGTTCTGTTTGCAAGTTAATTTTGACAAAACTTGAGTATCTTCCGATTACAGATTTACATTGCTTATGTCTTTAGAATGCAATTCTCTGCAAAGACCTGAACTGTTAACTTTAATTACAAAAAATTCAAGTTCATGCCTTTCAATTCCTTGTCAAGAACCCCCTGTCTGCACACTGCTCTGCAAATAAGGTCTGCCATGCATATGGGTCACGGTTGACATGTTTTTATCCATGAGGGTACCGTCAGGGNCATCGATTTGTGGAACCTATAACCTGTTCTGTTTGCAAGTTAATTTTGACAAAACTTGTGTATCTTCCGATTACAGATTTACATTGCTTATGTCTTTAGAATGCAATTCTCTGCAAAAACCTGAACTGTTAACTTTAATTACAAAGAATTCAAGTTCATGCCTTTCAATTCCTTGTCAAGAACCCCCTGTCTGCACACTGCTCTGCAAATAAGGTCTGCCATGCATATGGGTCACGGTTGACATGTTTTTATCCATGAGGGTACCATCAGGGTGTGCTACTTGCAGGCTGCTTGAAGTCTTGCACTCACCTCTACGTTTTTTTCAGTGAGCCCTTTTTTTTACATGATTTCAGATTTGCCTGCACTAACAGTTACATGCATTTGTTTCCTTTCACAGATTAGAAATGGTGTGATGGTCTTCTGTAATGACCCTCTGAAGCACATCGACCTTCACCACGCGGTCTTCGGCGCCCGCACGGTTGTCGGGAACCACTCCCACGTCGCGGGGGCTGCCCAGGCCACCCCCCAGGGAGCAGTACAATGGCAGACCATCAACGTCACGTAGCTCACTGGGTCTTACAAACCCCCACCTCCGTCGGCAGCGCAACCACCGAGTGCAGATAGGGGTATGGGGAAAAGACCGGCAGCGGAGAGTAGTAGCGAAGGGGGTTCTGCGAAGAAGTCCCGCAACGACTCCACTGGGCAGGCTCTATAACGGCTTGCAGTCCTGCGAATGGAGTCGATGGAGAGCCGCGCAAGGGAGGCAGCTGCAGCTAAGGCTATTGGACATGAGGCATGCCTGCAGCTGGTGGAAAATGATGGCCACCGTATTGGAGGTCCGGTTTGGTATGCTGCTTGCCGACTATTCCATGATCCATACCATTACTCCTGCTTTGTTCGGCTCCCAGACGCAGCAACGCGACTGGAATACATCTCGACTGGTGGACAGGGAGCCGACTCCTCTTCTGGTGCCACACAGTAGATGCATGTTGTGCCTAGGTGTATTATTATCCTTCCCGACGTGTTGAGTGTGTTGCTTGAACATGAAACCTGAGGTTTTTAACTATTCGCGTGGTAACATTTCCTACTGCATGCTAAGTTTAGACAATAAAATTATTTACGCAGAATAGTTCTTGCTTTCCATGTCTGCAGCACTTTGAAGTCACACAGTCAGGTTGTGTTATGCACTACATTGCTGCTTTTCTTACTACGATTTTCAGCACTTCATTTTTCCATCTATTGCATTACACATACATAAGACATGACAGTGTTGCTTCTTATTTGTAATTAGTACATTGCACGCATTATACATGCTGGATACGTGATGGTTTTTTTGGATTGTGAAATTATGAAGGGATAAAGCAATGAGCACTGGCGGTGCTGGATCAAACTGGAGAGGACACTCTAGCAGTGACGATGACGATGCCATCATCGACTTGCTAGCTGCTACTTTGGAGATAAATGAGAGAGCACCCAACAGAATACCGGTTCAAACCGGCATTAGTTGGATGATGGAAACATTGGGAAATCGAAACCAATGTCGAGCAATGTTCCGGTTGAGTGCAGAACAAATACACAGCTTACATGACCTTCTGGTCATGTCATACAGCCTCGATGGAACAGCCGAGGTATGTTCAATGGAAAAACTTGGGATTTTCCTGTACATTATGCACTAGTGGAGAAGGGGTTTTTAACCCTGGTTCGTCACCCCCTGTAGTCCCGGTTATGCAACCGAGACTACGAATCCGGGACTAAAGATGCCCATCTTTAGTCCCGGGTGAAATAGGAGAAGGGGTTTTTAACCCTGGTTCGTCACCCCCTGTAGTCCCGGTTATGCAACCGAGACTACGAATCCGGGACTAAAGATGCCCATCTTTAGTCCCGGGTGAAATAACCAGGACTAATGATATTTTTTTTTAAAAAACATTTGCTGGTTCTGCCAGCTGCTTGTTTATATATTATGCATATATCTGTATAAATACATATATATGCATAATATATATGTATATATAATATGCGTATATATGTAATATATGTATTTATATATATATATATATATGCAATATGCATATATATATATGTGTGTGTGTATAAATACATGTTTTACATATATATATATATATATCCTACATATAAGCACTCAAGTAAATATATATTTATATTACCGAAATATACTCACACACATAAGTACATGAATGCACATCTAAATATGTACATATATTACAATCTTTCGTTAATTATAATGTTCTATTGTATATTACGAAGAAAGCTAAGACATATTATCCATGGGGAGGATGATCAATAGCTCTTCCATCGTAGTAGAATTCTCCCGCGGGATCAATTATTTGTTCATTGATAAATCCCATCAGTTGTTCTTGAACAGCCTTGATAAATTCTTCACTGGATACGTTTTCCCTCATGTAAATAATCTATCATTTGAAAAAAAAAATTGAGATATAAGTATATGAAGTCAATAAGAAATCGGGACATAATGTATGAATAATTTTTACGTACTTCCAGATCCCTATCACCGTCTGCTCGCTCTTTCGTTCCGCAAGGCGTTGGTCCACCTGTCGTTCGACCTTCTCTTGCATCCGTATTTCCTGCAGGGCGACCCTCTCCTCGAGATATCTTAATTTGTCCTCGGTATCCCTCTTGCTCCTCATCTGACTCTTGTAAGTGTGGCTGTCCTCTTGAAATCCGTATTTCCATGCAACCACGCCTTTTCCACGTGTTCGTCCTGGATGCTCGGGATTCTGTAGTGCGAGCGTAAGCTCGTCCTTCTCTCTGTCAGGATGGAATGTTCCCTGAGCAGACGCCTCCACTGCTTCCGTGAGTCGGCTAGCTGCTTTGCGGATCGCATCGCCGAATACAAGGGAGCCATCAGTGGGATCGAGCTTTCCACCATGAGCATAGTACCAATTTCTTGAACGTTCAGGCCAGTTCGTTGTGGCCGGCTCAATACCCTTTCCAATCAACCCGGCTTCCAGTTCATCCCACTTGGGGATTGCCTTCTTATAGCCACCTGACCCTAGCTGGTGATGGTACTGCTTCTTAGCAGCATTGGCTTTGTTCTTTGCTATTTGCATTTGCCCGTGCTCGGAAGTCCTGTATGCAACAAACGCATCCCAATGATCCCTCAGCTTTGTTAACTTGTCAAAATCAGGTGTCAGACCCTTCACGACGTATTTCTTGTATAGAGCTGACTTGTACTTCTGGAACTGTTCAGCCATTTTCTTCATCGTCCATTCTTTCAGTCTTGGTTGATCTGCCTCAGGGACCGTGAAGGTCTCGAGCATGGTGGTCCACAACATTGCTTTCTCCGTATCTGGCAGATAACTTTCATCATCCTCTGCTGTTCTTGTTTGACGCCAGTGCACTATACTAATGGGCACGTGATCCCTCATGACCCAACCACTGTGTCCCACAAACTTACGTAGTATACCGGCCGGGGCAACTGGTTCGCCGTCTGGGGCCACTTCAGTAATAATATGCCTGCCCTCTAGCTTCCTTGCGGCACCCCGTTGTCTGCGTGCCCTCTTCTCTCCAACAGCCGATTCCCTTTCACTTTCCTGTTGGTTTGTGCCCTCGTTTCCCTCCTCGTTGAGGTATTGGTTGGGGTCCTCTGGCTCCTCATCCGCCCAATATTGGCTGCTGCCCTCTGCGATCTCGTCCATGAGGATCTGTTCATCATCGCGATCTACCATCTGTTTGTAACATTACGAGGTACACATCAACTAACAGTATATTGTTTTACATATAATGACATTGTTGAGAAATACATACAGTGACCAGTTAATTCATTGTTATACATGCAACCTACGTGCATATGTCTTATATATATATATACACACACATGAAGGAATTCATGAAACTTGCCTTAGTTTTGCTTAGAGTTATTGGGGCCACTTAAGCTTGAGCGACGACGGGGGTTAGCACCTATTAGAAAAAAATTAGACAAAAAATTAAAACACTATTAGAATATGTACAAAGATGTGCAATATTATATTCAAATTCGCAAACATAACTATTTTAATCATATAGAAAAGACAAAGAAAATTTTAATTTTAATCATTATTAAATATATACTTTTGGATGTAATCGTTCCATACATACATATGAATGAATAAAGACAGAGATAGTGATTCAAAATATTGGGTGAACACAACACCTCGCTCTTTTATGGCTACAAACGGATAATTTTCATAGCAAATTTTGTCTTGACTCCCCATGCATAGGAGTCAAGACAAAATTTGATTTGAAAATTCTCCGTTTCTGTTTAGTCATGAAAGACCGAGTGCTTGTGTTCAGCCAGTATCTTGAACCAGTACCTCCTTGGAACGAGCGAACTTCGAGCGAACCAGTACCATCGTTCGTTCGTTTGTTCGTTCGGTCGCTCGTTCGTTTGTTCGGTCCCTCGTTCGTTCCTTCGATCGCTCGTTCATTCGTGCATAGGTTCGTTCGCTCGTTCGTTCGTTCGGTCGTTCGCTCGTTCAGTCGTTCGTTCGCTCGTTTGCTCGTTCGTGCATAGGTTCGTTCGCTCGACCGTTCGTTCGTTCGGTCGGTCGTTCGGTCGTTCAGTCAGTCGTTCGCTCGGTTGTTCGCTCGTTTGCTCGTTCGTGCATAGGTTCGTTCGCTCGTTCGTTCGTTCGGTCAGTCGTTCGTTCGTTCGTTCGGTCGTTCGCACGTTCGTTCGGTCAGTCGTTCGTTCGTTCGTTCGCTCGTTCGCTCGTTCGTTCGCTCATTTGCTCATTCGTTCGCTCGTTCGCTCATTCGCTCGTTCAGTCGGTCGTTCGCTCGTTCGGTCTGCATGTCGTTCATTCGTTCATGTTCGTTCACGTCCGTTCATGTTCGTTCTATCGTTAGGTCGTTCGTGGCGCAGCCGTAGTGGTGGCGGCGGCGGCCGTGGTGGCGCGACCGTGGTGGTGGCAGCGGCCGTGGTGGCGCGGCCGTGGTGGTGGCGCAGCCGTGTTGTGGCAGCGGCCGTGGTTGCGCGGCCGTGGTGGTGGCGCGGCCGTGTTGTGGCGGCGGCTGTGGTGGCGCGGCCGGTGGCGCGGGTACGTGGCATTCATGGCGACGGCAGCCGTGGTGGCGCGGGCCGGCGGCGGCGGTGGTGGCGCGGGTACGTGCCATTCATGGCGACGGCGGTGCGGACGGCGCGGCGACGGCGGTGCGGTACGTGGCATTCTTGAAAACGGACAGAAGAAAAGATGGAGATCGGCGCAAACCTCGCCCGGGAGGCGCGGTGCGGACGGCGACGACGTACGGCGGCGGAGACGACGAAGACGACGGCGGCGGCAAAGATGGAGGACCTGCGTGCTGAGAGTTGAGAGAGAATGAGAAACGGCTAAGTGTGGATCCGGAGAAGACGATGCGCCCAGCTATTTATAGTTGGGATCTTTAGTCCCGGTTGGTGACAGCAACCGAGACTAAAGATATCTTTAGTCCCGGTTTATACCACCTCCCGGGACTAAAGATATCTTTAGTCCCGGTTGCTGCCACCAACCGGGACTAAAGATGTTTTCCCGCTGCGGCCAAATTATCTTTTTGTCCCGGCTATGTTTAACAACCGGGACTAAAGATTGAAACAGTGCACATATAAATAACATATGACCTATTTTAATAGTTTCAATTTGATATTACATTCCAATAATGATATATAATTAAAATTTGACCAATTTAAATACTATTTGAATAGTATTAAAATATCTAATACCATATTACCTATTTAAATAGTTTTAAATTATTATTAAATATAAATAATCACATATAAATAACATATGACCTATTTTAATAGTTTCAATTTGATATTACATTCCAATAATGATATATAATTAAAATTTGACCAATTTAAATACTATTTGAATAGTATTAAAATATCTAATACCATATTACCTATTTAAATAGTTTTAAATTATTATTAAATATAAATAATCACATATAGACCAATTTAAATACTATTTGAATAGTATTAAAATATCTAATACCATATTACCTATTTAAATAGTTTTAAATTATTATTAAATATAAATAATCACATATAAATAACATATGACGTTTCAATTTGATATTACATTCCAATAATTGATATTACTATCTAATACTATATTACCTATTTAAATAGTTCAAAATTGATATTACATATATAATTGTAGTACTAAAAAACACAAACATTACATGGCCTTCAATACATTATAAATAATTTGCGTCGTCCATACAACAACCTATGTCACAGTTTTCCTTACATAATTGTAGTAATAAAAAACACAAACATTGCATGGCCTTCAATACATTATAAATAATTTGCATTGTCCATACAACAACCTATGTCACAGTTTTTCTCACGTACTTTCTCCTCACTAATGTTCCTTCGCTATGATCGTTGCGTGAGTAAGGGGTGTCCTCCTTTGAAAGGAGGAAGCTCGGGTCAACCGTCACCGCGAACGGAGGTTGCCCGTCGAACTGATCGTAATCTTCGTCAGTCTTATCCTCGACTCCGACGATTTTCCTTTTGCCTGGGAGAACCACGTGGCGCTTTGGCTCGTCGGGTCCTTTACCCTTCTTTGGTTTGCTAGACATGTCCTTCACGTAGAAAACCTGTGTGACATCATTGGCTAGGACGAAAGGTTCGTCTGAGTATCCAACCTTGCTTAGGTCAATCGTTGTCATCCCACTGTCATCAATCGTTACGCCTCCACCGGTGAGCCTAACCCATTGGCATCGAAACAGAGGTACCTTCAGGGGTCCGTAGTCTAGTTCCCATATGTCCTCGATGACACCGTAATACGTGCTAGTTGCACCATCGTATCTCATGGCGTCGATACGAATAGCAGAGTTCTGGTTTGTGCTCTTTCTGTCTTGGGCTCTTGTGTAAAATGTATACCCATTGATTTCATATCCTTGGAATGTCGATATCGAGCAAGAAGGCCCCCTCGCCAAGAAGGCTAGTTGTCGGTCAATGGTTTCTGCACCCATTAGACGTTGTCGTAGCCAAACGGGGAAAGTATCGATGTGATGGCGTGTAATCCATGCATCAGACTTGCCGATGTTTTTCGACCGAACAATCGCCAGGTGCTCCTCGATGTAAGGAGCCACCAACGAAGATTGTTGCAAAACCGTGAAATGTGCTTTACGGAATAAATCGTTGTCCACGGTCATTATTGCTTTTCTTCCAAGAGTCCCCTTTCCCCGTAGTCTCCCCTCATGGCTTGATTCGGGTACCCCGATTGGACGAAGGTCTTCAATAAATTCTACGCAGAACTCAATGACCTCCTCTGTTCCATAACCCTTGGCGATGCTTGCTTCCGGACGAGAACGGTTACGAACGTATTTCTTTAGAACGCCCATGTACCTCTCGAAAGGAAACATGTTGTGTAGGTACACAGGACCGAGAATACTGATCTCTTTCACAAGGTGACATAGAAGATGCGTCATTATATTGAAGAATGACGGTGGAAAGATCATCTCAAAGCCGACGAGACATTGGACCACGTCCTCTTGAAGGGTTGTTAAACTGTCTGGATCTATGATCTTTTGCGAAATTGCGTTCATGAAAGCACATAGCTTTGTTATTGTTCCCCGGACATTATCAGGAAGGATACCACGAATTATAACAGGAAGCAGTTGTGTCATCAACACGTGACAGTCATGAGACTTTAGGTTTGTGAATTTCTTTTCCTTCATGCTTATTATTCTCTTTATGTTCGAGGAGTATCCAGATGGTACCTTGATGCTCTCCAGGCATTCAAACATACTTTCCTTCTCTTCCTTGCTCAGGGTGTAGCTTGCAGGACTCAAGTAATGGCTTCCTTTATCCTTCGGTTCCGGGTGAAGATCCTTGCGTTGTTGCATATGCTTGAGATCATTACGTGCTTCAAGTGTATCTTTCGACTTCCCATATACACCTAGGAAGCCTAACAGGTTGACGCAAAGGTTCTTAGTGAGGTGCATCACGTCGATCGCGTGCTGGACGTCTAAGACTTCCCAATAGGGTAACTCCCAAAAAATAGACTTCTTCTTCCACATCGCCGCGTGACCATCTTCGCTCTCTATAGGTTGGCTGCCAGGTCCCTTTCCAAATACTACTTTCAGATCTTTCACCAGAGCAAACACGGTTTTTCCGTTGCGATGTTTAGGCTTAGTATGGTGGTCTGCCTTCTGTTCAAAATGCTTGCCTTTTTTCCGTACAGGATGGGTTGCAACAAGGAATCGACGATGGCCTATGTAAACAACCTTCCTGTAGTGTTTCAGATACGTACTTTCAGTTTCATCCATGCAATGGGTGCAAGCCTTGTACCCCTTGTTTGACTGTCCGGATAGGTTGCTAAGTGCAGGCCAATCGTAATGGTCACGAACAACAACGCTCGTAGGTTAAATTGCTCCTGTTTGTCCTCGTCCCACACGAAGACACCTTCTTTGTTGCACAGCAGAAGCAGATCCTCAACCAATGGTCTTAGGTACACATCAATGTCGTTACCAGGTTGCTTTGGGCCTTGAATGATGATTGGCATCATGATGTGCTTTCGCTTCATGCATAGCCAAGGGGGAAGGTTGTAGATACACATGGTAACAGGCCAAGTGCTATGGCCGCTGCTCATCTCTCCAAATGGATTCATGCCATCTGTACTTAAACCGAACCTTACGTTTCGGGCATCTTCTCCAAAGTCTGGAAATGTTCTGTCGATGTTTCGCCACTGCGACCCGTCGGCGGGGTGTCTCAGCATCCCGTCTTGTTGATGTTCTTCTGCATGCCAGCGCATCATGCTAGCATGCTCTTTGTTCCTGAACAAACGCTAGAGCCGTGGTATTATAGGGAAATACCACATCACCTTAGCAGGAACTCTCTTCTTCGAAGGCTGTCCGTCAACATCACCTGGATCATCTTGTCTAATCTTGTATCGTAGTGCTTTACAAACCAGGCATGCTTCTAGGTTCTCGTACTCCTCACCGCGATAGAGGATACAATCGTTCGGACATGCGTGTATCTTATGTACTTCTAGTCCTAGAGGGCATACCACCTTCTTAGCTTCGTACGTTGTTTCGGGCAACTCGTTTCCCTCCGGAAGAATGTTCTTGACGAGTTTCAATAACTCGCCAAATGCCTTGTCACTCACACCATTTTTTGCCTTCCATTGCAAGAATTCTAGCGTCGTACCCAATTTTTTGTGCCCCTGTTCGCAACCTGGGTACAACGAAGTTTTGTGGTCCGCTAACATACGGTCCAATTTTTGGACATCCTTCTCACTTTCGCAGCCGTCCTTTACGTCTCGCAACATTTAACCAAGATCATCTACAGCGTCGTTATCTTGAACAGCTCCGTCCGTCTCGCCTTCCGGATTTTCTTCAAATCCACCGTATTGATGAGCCCAGTCCGGAATATTCTTGTCTTCTACTTCATCTTCTTCCATTGTAACCCCTAGCTCTCCGTGCGAGGTCCAACAATTATATCCAGGCATGAATCCAGACTCAAACAAGTGCGCATGAATAGTTCTTAATGATGAATACTCCTTTCGGTTACTGCACTTTTTGCATGGACAACACATGAAACCCTTGTACTTGTTAGTATTGGCCACCTTCAAAACATAATGCACGCCTTTAATAAATTCTTTCGACCGTCGGTCCGCGGTGTACATCCATTGTCGATCCATTTAGACATCAAATAGTCCAATGTTACTAATGAAATCCACATTCTCGAAACTAATTAAATAATCATACAAAAATTTAAAACATCATTATTCAAAGTGAAACTAATTTCTAGAAAAGAGAATGGAGAAAATATTCTAATTTTGCCTAACATATTTTGCCTAACATCATTATCCAAATTTTCTAATTTCAAAATCAACCTAATTTTGCCTAACATATTTTCTCTCTCATCATTTTGCATAAACCTTTATGGAGAAAATATTTTATAGAAACAAAGCTATAAATGCAATATGCTAAGCATACATTATTAGAGAATGGATTTGCTAACCTTTTCGATCTCTCCGATTTGTATATTATCACCAAAACAAATTTATCAAAAATTTTGGCAGCACTTCCCTTCTTCCTCCTCCTCTTGGCAACAATGGCTTGGGCTGGAGGAGGAAGAAGAAGTATAAAAAGGTGGATCACTATAGTCCCGGTTAATAACACTAACCGGGACTATAGATCTAAATTATCTTTAGTCCCGGTCTGTGTTACCAACTGGGACTAAAGTGAGGATCTTTAGTCCCGGTTGATTACACCAACCGGGACTAAAGATCTCCGCCCCCTGACACCGGCCTGACAGGGCCGGTGGGTGTGTGAACCGAGACTAAAGATCATCGCGACCCGTTGCCTTTTTGTTGATGCAAAAAACACACACTGGCCTGGGAGATCTGCTTAGCTCTAGTGCAGGTCCAAATCTTGGTGAGATGCAAGCGTGTCAGTCAGTTTGATCCTGCAACTGACAAGATATACAAACGACAGATCAAAGAACCGATCGGCCAACATAGCCGATGTAGTAATTCCAGCCGATCCTGATAACAGCCGATAGCGATAGGGTTTTGAGCTATCGGCTATGTGTTCAATGTAGATTCTGACACTTGACAAAGAGACAATTGGCTGATGATAATATGCATTAGATCGGTAATGACTTGATAAAGTGAAACGAAAGTTAGACACACTCGATCGGCTGTAGATATCAATGATACATAATCTAAATCTCAAAATATATTTAAACCAAGTGATTGGGATAGATCGGACAGGGCGCCGAGACAGTATAAATCACTTATGTCTAAAAACACCTCAAGAGAGAGATTATATATATTCATAGCATAGCCGATGAAGTGAATCTAACATAGATCCAATGCCATAAAATCCATAAGATTAGATTAAACAGTGAAACCTTTGTTGTCATCGGCTAAATTCAACTTATATGCAATCCTTATAAGCCGATGCAACGTCCAGATAACTCATCGGCTGAAACCCCGATGAAACCCTTATCGGCAATCAAAAAGCAGGCTAGGGATTCATGGTTCTAAGCACGACTTAGTAGATCAAACAGATGCAGCACTAAGTATGTAAAGAAACACGGTATCTAGATGATCAAGCCCTTGACTGATTTTCAGGGTGGTAGATGCCTAAGCTAATCTAATCTAGCAAGACGATTTAGTCGATACCAGCGAAAACCCTAAAACGAGAAGCAGCCGATAAAACTAAATCGAGATGCTAATACTAGATTAACAGAAGACATATGATAAATAGCCAGGCAAATATATTATCCAAACCAGAGCAATCCAAGAGGTCGAATGTACTGATGCAGCCTTGAACGACGCCGACGTAGATGATACAATTGCCTGAACCGACGGAACATTGGACTTACCCCTACGCCGGAGATCGACAGCCGATGCAGCCCCGCGTAAGGTGCCAAATTCCACCGGTTGATAAATAAACCGTAGCAGAGTAAAAGGTGGCGATGCGCCGAATTGTATTGATCGAGAGTTGATCCTTTACAATAACCCCGGGTGTACATATTTATACCCATGGGGAGATACTAGTCCTTGTAGGACAAGAAAGAAACTTTCCTAAAGATAAAAGAAAAACATAAAGTCCTTAAGGGACACTAAACACACTTTCCCAAAGATAAAAGGAAACTAACAAATATCCTAATTAATAGATACAATTGTCTTCTTCGGACTCAATCCGTACGTGGCAATCCTCATGAAGCACACCAACCGAACCCGACAATGATCCTGCCATCTCCTCATCGGAATCGGCTATATCGGCTATCCTTGTCCGATTCTGTTTCAGCCGATGCACACCGTAGCCGATTTGGCTTGCAGCCGATTCATACTCTGTTTCTGTAATCGCTTATCTCCTCCAATCGGCTTCGGCTTTAACTCTGAATCCAATGCATGATTTACCAAATTTCGTCGTTAACACTTTTTTAACCAGGACTAAATTTGATCTTTAGCCCCGGTTCATATTCGAACCGGGACTATTCCGGTTTTTCTGATTCCGACCAAAGATCAGTTCTCCAGTAGTGATGGGTGGAAATCGTACAAATAGAGACGCCAACAACCGGTGGGTCCGCTCTAGCTCTACAGTTTCTATGTACTTCCACCAAGTGCTGACGGCTATGAACGACCTGGCTGCCAATATTTTAAAACCCGTGGATCCCAACTTCACGGAACCGCACCCAGTGCTTCTCAGCGAAGATTGGTTCAAACCCTTTTACCAGTCAGTGGGTGCTGTTGACGGCACACATGTGTCCGTAGTGACTTCTACAGCTACGTCTATTCAACACCGAAACCGACACCATGTAACGACGAAAAATGTTCTTGTCATTTGTGATCACGACAGGAGAATAATTTTCTGCGATGCCGGATGGCCAAGATCGGTTCACGACCAAAGGATTCTGAACGAGGCAGTGCAGTACTATCCTAACAATTTCCCACGGGTCCCCTTTGGTGAGTACAATCTATTACATAATTTTTTCGAAGGCTTTCGTTATTACATTTCAAGTTTGACGTGTAATGCGAACTAATAATTTTGCAAATTTTACGCAGTAAGGTACCTACTTGTCGATTCTAGCTTTCCAAGTAGGATGGGATTCCTTGCACCGTATCCACATGTCCGTTACCACAGGGATCAACTTGGCAGGGAAGGAGCGCCACCACCGGAGGGACGAGAAGAGACATTCAACTATCGACATTCCTCATTGCGGGGTATCATCGAAAGAACATTCGGCATCATCAAGAAGCAGTGGAAAATCCTTAAAGAAATACCGTACTATCGTGATGAACGTGTTCCCACACGTATTATACATGATGCTTTTGCTCTGCACAATTTCAGGTTGGACAGTACGGATCCGAACTACCGTCAAAGTAATGCTCTTTACAATGGCTATCCTGTGCCCCCGCAGCACCCATCATTCGATCAGCTGTACTACGCAACAAATAGTGAGCATGCTATGAGCAGCTTGCATGATTGCATTGCCGATGAGGTGTACTATCGCTATCAGTAGTTGCTCTCCAAGATAATAGTTATCCGAAATGCTGCTGAGCCATATGTTTGTTATGTACTTGGAATATGTATTGCATAACTTTTTTATTATCGTGGTTTGGAAATTACTGGTCACTTTTTTTACAAATTTGGACTTTTGTCATAACTACGTTTTAATTTTTTCGTGCTGCACGCAATATTATAAATACTCGACAATTTTTAAATAATTGCACTATGTATTGGATGTAATTAGTAATTATGCAGTTTCACCGTCACTGCCGAGCTTCTTCTAAAATTGGACCTTTTGCATAACTACGTTTTAATTTAATCATGCCGGACACAATGTTACAAATACGCGTCAATTATTACGTTTTTCGTGACTACGTTTTCAAAATTTGTACCTTTTCCCTAACTACGTTTAAATTTTTTCCTGCTGCACTCAATATTACAAATACGCGTTAATTTCTATGTAATTTTAGTATGGATTGTATGAAAATACTAATTATGCAGGTTGGAGGTCATTGCTGTCCATGTTTTAAATATTAGATTTTTTTCCTACCTACGTTGTATTTTTTTGCATGCTCGACGCGTGAATTACTATTTATGCGGTTTCCAAGTCATTCTGCCGATTTTTTAAAAATTAGACTTTTTCCCTAACTACGTTTGAATTTTTCAACGCTGCACGCCGTACTAGCAGTACGCTTCAATTAATTACATATTTCGAATATTAATTGGATTTAATTATTACTTATGCGGTTTCATAGTCATTGCAAAGACTCCGTTAAAATTGACACTTTTTCGTAACTACGTTTTAATTTATTCATGCTGGACATAATATTACCAAAACACGTAAGCTAATAAGTCATTTCAATATGTGTTGCACCTCCAATAATTTTATGCGGTTTACAAGTCATGGCTGACATTTTCTACAAATTACCCTTTTTTCGTAAGTACGTTTTAATTATTTCATGTTGGACGCAATACTGGAAATATGCTTCAATTTTTAAGTAATTGTACTATGTATTTGAGCTAATTATTATTTATGTGGTTTACAAGTCGTTGCGGAGCTTTTCTATAAATTGGACCTTTTCTCTAACTACGTTTTAATTTTTTTAATTTTTTTTATGCCTGACGCAATATTACACATACACGTCAATTAATACGTAATTCCAACAGTAATTGGATGTAATTATTATTTTTGACGGTTTCCAAGTCGTTGCTCACATATTTCTAAGACTGGTATTTTTCCTAACTACGTTTTCATTTTTTCATACAAAACACAATATTGGAAATACGCGTCAATTTTTATGTAATTGTACTAGGTATTTGATCTTATTACTTTGTATGCCGTTTCCAAGTCGTGGCGGAGATTTTGCCAAAATTGGACCTTTTTTCGAACACGTTTTTTCATGCTGGACATAATTTTACAATTACGCGTCAATAATGTACTAATTCGAACGCGCATTGGATGAAATTACTAATTATGCGATTCCCAACTCGTCAAGAAGCTATAGTTTAATTTTTTCATGTTGGACGTACAATTACAGATACGCGTTAATTATTACGTAATTCCAACATTAATTGGATGTAATTATTATTTTGGCAGGTTTCGAAGTCCTTGCTGCTATTTTTTAAAATTTGGACTTTTCCCGTAACAACGTTTTAATTTATTCATGCTCGACGTAATATTACCATAACGCGTAAGCTATTACGTCATTTCAACATGTGTTCGATTTAATAATTTGTTATGCGGTTTACAAGTCATTGTTGACATTTTCTAAAAATAGGATTTTTTTCTTAAGTACGTTTTTATTTTATCATGTTGTCCGTAATATTGGAAATACGCGTCAATTACTATGTAGTTGCACTATGTATGTATTTGAGCTAATTATTATTTATTTGGTTTCCAAGTCATTGCGGAGCCTTTCTAAAAATTAGACTTTTTTTCTAACTACGTTTTAATTTTCTTTATGCTGGACGGAAAATTACACATACACGTAAATTAATACGTAATTGCAACATTTATTGGATTTAATTATTATTTTCACGGTTTCGAATACATTGTTCAGCCATGTGCGCGTAGGAAATTACGTCACCTGTGAGGCTAGCGGCTGCCCACATCACGTTCAAAGGCGTCGACTGCGACGACTCTCGGCGCCGTAGACGGAATTTGTCGGCAGACGGACGGCATCCGCGACGATGACCAACAGCGCTTATGATGATACAGTACAGAACAGTACCTCCACAGTGCAGCACAGTGGCAAAACAGTACCGGTGAACCGAACTCAAAAAACGGGCTCGCAAGTACTACTGCCGAACACTACCTTAGTGGCTAAGTCCAACACGGGGTGGCTTTGGCATCGGAGACTAGCCCACGTTGGTATGAGAAATCTTCACAAGCTTCTAAGGCGGAGTTCTTGAGTTGGGGTTGGGAGTTAATCTCTCTAGCACGTAAAACGGAGCGACTCATTAGCACATGATTAATTAAGTATTTGCTAAATTTTTTTTCAAAAATGGATCAATATGATTTTTTAAAGTAACTTTCGTATAAAAACTTTTTGCAAAAAACACACCGTTTAGCAGTTTGAAAAACGTGCGCGCGAAAAACGAGAGAGATGAGTTGGGAAGAGTAACAAAAGAACACAGCTTAAAAGGCGATCACATCCTTGGACTAACAAATGTTCAATTTGAGAAAGATAGAGTTTGTAGCGCATGTCAAGCTAGGAAACAAATTGGAGCTCATCACCCGGTCAAGAATGTGATGACTACCACAAGACCATTGGAGCTTCTCCACATGGACCTCTTTGGACCCATTGCTTATCTAAGCATTGGAGGTAACAAATATGGTCTTGTTATTATTGATGACTTTTCACGTTTCACGTGGGTGTTCTTTTTGCACGACAAGAGTGAGACTCAAGCTATCTTCAAGAAGTTTGCTAGAAGAGCACAAAATGAGTTCGAGCTCAAGATCAAGAACATCCGAAGTGACAACGGCAAAGAGTTAAAGAACACATGCGTGGAGAGTTTCCTTAATGAAGAAGGCATCAAGCATGAGTTCTCGGCTCCATATTCACCTCAACAAAATGGAGTAGCCGAGAAGAAGAATAGGACTCTCATCGAGATGGCGAGAACCATGTTGGATGAATACAAGACATCGGACCGCTTTTGGGCTGAAGCGGTCAACACCGCATGCCACGCTATTAACCGCCTCTATCGTCACCGCCTTCTTAAGAAGACTCCCTATGAGCTTCTTACCGGTAACAAACCCTGTGTCTCTTACTTTCGTGTTTTCGGGAGTAAGTGCTACATTCTTAATAAGAAGGCGAGATCCTCAAAGTTTGCTCCTAAAGTGGATGAAGGGTTCTTGCTTGGGTATGGGTCAAATGAGTGCGCATACCGTGTTTTCAACAAAACCTCCGGTATTGTTGAGATCGCGCGTGATGTGACATTTGACGAAACTAATGGCTCTCAGGTAGAGCAAGTTGACTCACATGTGTTAGGTGAAGAAGAAGACCCAAGCGAAGCTACAAGAAGTTGGCTCTAGGAGATGTTCGTCCTAGGGAGTCACAACAAGGGGTCTCTTCCTCAACACAAGTGGAGTCATCTACATCAACCCAAGCCAATGATCTCGCACCTTCACACATGGATCATGGTGAAGAAGACAAGCACGTGCCATCTTCACAAATCAACCTTGCACACCCAAGGATACACCAAAGCATTCAACGAGATCACCCCACCGACAACATTCTAGGTGATATCAACAAGGGAGTATCCACTAGATCTTGAGTTGTAAATTTTTGTGAACATTACTCTTTTGTGTCTTCCGTTGAGCCACTAAGGGTAGAAGAAGCACTCGGTGATCCGGATTGGGTGATGGTGATGTAAGAAGAGTTGAATAACTTCACACGAAATGAAGTGTGGACATTGGTGGAGAGACCAAGGCAAAACGTGATAGGTACCAAGTGGATCTTCCAGAACAAGCAAGATGAGAACGGCGTGGTGGTAAGAAACAAGGCAAGATTAGTGGCTCAAGGGTTCACCCAAATCGAAGGATTGGATTTTGGTGAAAACTTTGCACCGGTAGCTAGGCTTGAGTCAATTCACATTTTATTAGCTTTTGCCACTAACCTTGATTTCAAGCTCTACCAAATGGACGTGAAGAGCGCCTTCCTCAACGGTCCAATTAATGAGTTGGTGTATGTGGAGCAACCGTCGGGGTTCAAAGATCCAAAGTATATTAACCATGTTCATAAACTTCACAAGACGCTCTATGGGCTTAAGCAAGCCCCAAGAGCTTGGTATGAATGCCTTCGTGATTTTCTTGTGAAAAACGGGTTTGAGATTGGCAAAGCCGATTCTACTCTCTTTACTAAAAGACATGATAATGATATCTTTGTGTACCAAATATATATCGACGACATTATATTTGGCTCTACTAACAAGTCTTTTAATGGAGAATTTAGTAGAATGATGACCAAGCGCTTTGAGATGTCCATGATGGGTGAATTGAAGTTCTTCCTCGGCCTTTAAATCAAGCAACTCAAGGAAGGAACCTTTATTTGCCAAACAAAGTACTTGAATGACATGCCAAGAAATTTGGCATGGAGAATGCAAAGCCAATTCACACGCCCATGCCGTCAAATGGGCACCTAGACCTCAACGAACAAGGTAAAGACGTCAACCAAATGTATATCGTTCCATCATTGGCTCACTCCTTTACCTTTGTGCATCTAGGCCCGATATCATGCTTAGTGTTTGCTTCTGTGCAAGATTTCAAGCCGCTCCAAAGGAGTGCCATCTTGTGGCCATGAAGAGAATTCTTCGATATTTAGTGCACACACCCAACCTTGGTCTTTGGTATCCCAAGGGAGCGAGGTTCAACCTCATTGGCTATGCCGATGCGGATTATGCCGGGTGCAAAGTGGATAGGAAAAGCACATCGGGTACTTGCCAATTCTTGGGTAGGTCCCTTGTTTCTTGGTCTTCTAAGAAACAAAACTCCGTCGCCCTATCCACCGCCAAAGCGAAATACATTTCGGCGGGGAGTTGTTGTGCTCAACTTCTTTGGATGAAACAAACCTTGAGAGACTATGGCCTAAATGTGAGTAAAATTCCACTTCTATGTGACAATGAGAGCGCAATCAAGATAGCCAACAACCCCGTCCAACACTCCCGAACTAAACATATTGATATTCGCATATTCGCCACCACTTCTTGAGAGACCATTCCACAAGAGGCGACATAGACATCCAATATGTGAGAACCGATAAACAATTGGCGGATATTTTTACCAAGCCTCTAGATGAAGCTAGGTTTTGTGAGTTGAGAAGTGAACTAAATATCTTGGATTCTCGGAATGTGGCTTGATCTATTGCATGCATTTTTGATTGCTAGAATAGGGTTGTATACCACTTTGTGACAAAATGGACATTCAATTCATGGGTGGACACTAGTCAATTTTTGTGGATAATTTGAATCTATGTGTTTGGGGATCTTATTTTTCAATGAATTTTGGTCCTTGCACAATCTAAGATAGATTCACACATTCCCTCTTTTGAGGGTGAATTATCTTGTCTCATGGTAATTTATTCTTTTTTTATCCTTGGATCAACTCATTTGACTTGTGGCTATTGTTTTGTGTGCTTGCGTGTGTGCTAGTCACAAGTTCAAATGAGGGCCAAAGTGTTCGACCACCCATCCCTTCCAAATTCCCTTCAAAAAGGTTGTGAAAGTGTTGTTCTTCAAAATTCCCGGTGCAAATCCTTTAAAAAATTTATTTCAAAAATGGTTACGAAAAGGTTTCTTCAAAATTCCGGCCAAAATCCTTTCAAAACCTAAGTTTCTCTGCATTTTTTTTTGGAAATTCCGAAAAGTTTCCGGACATTCCGAAAAATTACAGTCCAAAATCCTTCTGTTTTTTTCGGAAGTTCCAAAAATGTTTTTCGGAATTTCTGAAAAAATGCTGTCCCGGGCAGTTATATATCTTTTTCCACCCGTGGTTCTCTCTCTTTTTCACTCTCTTTCCCACGGGTTCCCCTCCTCCTCGACTCAGCCTCAGTAGTCTCCTCCTGTGGCTCGTCACGCGCCATCTCCTTTGTTTCGCATTTTGCAGAGTCTGTTTGGCCTTTGCTCTACAGAGGCTAAACAGAACCGCAAAGCGCGAAACGAAGTTAAGAAGACGGCCCGGCGCATCAAATCTATGCAGGCACAGCTGAACCAGCATCTTCAGGTGGATGTCCCTCCTTCCCTTCCAGCTTTGAGGCGGAGCCTGCGAGCCTGAGGAGGAGATTGAGGATCCCTTCGCAGGCCCTCCTCCGGATTACGACTTCTTTGGTTTTGGCCATGGCCATGGGCATCCTCCTCCTCCTCCTCCAGAGGATCCTCCCCAGGCGCCCTTCGTTTGAGCTGTCGTCGCACCGTTCCCCTCTTTTTGGTGTTTTGATGCCAAAGGGGGAGAATATCTAAATATCTATCTTTATTTCTTCCAAGTGTGGTCGAACATTGATGGCATCTCTTTATGTATGAGACTATGTGTGGTAGAATTTGAGTAGAACTTGAGTTATTGTAATCTTATTAATGCTTTTATATAAGTCCCTAATGACTGCTTATGTGTGACTTTGTGATGAAATATCTTTTATGCCAATTGTCTATGTGATGCAATGCTTTCATTTCTATTCATATGATATGTGGTGATGATTAAGTAATAGTGTGATTCTTGTTGTGAGCTTAAATGTGAACGCAAGGTTTTAGGGAGAGCTCTCCACTTGCCTATAATACACACTTCTAGGGGGAGTTTTCACTAAAATCTTGCACCAAAACCTTTATATTGTTTCACTCTCTATTGTGATCTAATCGTGTTGTCATCAATCACCAAAAAGGGGGAGATTGAAAGTGCATCTAGGACCCTAATTGTTTTGATGATTAATGACAATGCGATTAGAGAGGACTAACACTTTTATTTAAGTGAATGTGAAGGATTGTTAGTCCGTGACGATTTGTAGAGCAATGCATAACTCAACGAATGCGAGAAAATCATGAGTTGCGGCAATGATCAAAGGTTGTATTGTATTTTTTCATCTCTTTAGGTCATTAGGAAAACCGCTCTATTAAGAGGGATGATGCATTCACATATGAGGAGTGATGAATGTGCTCAAAATCAATTCTAAAAATGCTTCTCCTCAGTTTCTGTGTTCTGGAAATTTTCAGAGTTGTCTGAAAAAGATTTTCGGAATTTCCGAAAATAAACAGAACCAATTTTGACTTCTGGAAATTTTCGGAGCTATCCGAAAGTGATTTTCGGAACTTCCAAAAATAACCGATAAGCAAAAGAACGTCCTGTAAATTTTCGGACTTGTCCGAAAATACTTTTCGGAACTTCCGAAAATGGCAGTGAAGACATTAAGTTTTCATAAATTTCCGGAGTTGTCCGAAATCGTCTTTCGAAATTTCCGAAAAATGTCTGCGAACCAAAATTGCTCCTGGAAATTTTCGGACTTGTCCGAAAGGAATTTCCGAAAATGTCCAGAAGGCAGTTTTGGATCTGGAAATTTCGGACTTGTCCGAAAAGTTTTCGGAATCTCCGAAAAATCTTCAGTTGGCTTCACTGTTTCGCTATTCTGAGAATTTTCGGATATGTCTGAAATTAATTTTTAGATTTTTTGAAAAATGCAATTATTGTGCATAACGGACAGATCTGGAGCTGTGGCTATAAATAGCCCACTCTCTCCATTTGTGAGGCCTGCTGGACAAATTGGATATTTTCATGCCCATGGCTTGTTCATCACGTGATTCACTTTTGAGCCTTGTTTTCTTGTTTTTCTTCTCACCCGTGCTCAATTCGGATTTGGTATTTGTGTGAGAGTTGTGGATTCAAGTTTGCGTGAGTGCTTGTTGTTGGCTTTGTGAAAATTTGTGAGCACTTGCATCATCTTCGGTAGTTCTTTGCATCATTTGTTACTCTTGAATGTTGAGGACTCCTAGGCAGCTAGGTGTCACTTCTGAGCCACCGATCTACTTGTGGTTGGCTGGGAGAAGTTTCTGAAGGTCGGATCTCACCTCCGAAAGGGAAGAGATACTACTAGTGGAAGGAGGAGCGCTTTGTGTAACCTCGTGAGGAAAGGGTTAATGAAGACCCGGCTCTTTGTGAGCTCCTCAGCGGAGAGTAGAATCCTCTCAAGGATTTGAACTCCGGGAACAACTCATCTTGCTACAACTTTGGTGATATCACTTTTCTCACTCTTCTAGCTTTGCTTGATTGTGTCGCTATAGGACTAGTTGTTGTTTGTGCTAACATATTCTTGTTGTAGGCAGCTAGATCTAGAGTTTACTTTGAAGTGCGCTTACTCTGCTATATTCGGAAATTCCAAAAATTATTTTTGGAAATTTCGAAAATTCCTGCTTCCGCATTTACTTGAGTTTTTGAATTAGCCTATTCAGCCCCCCTCTAGGCCTAATTGACCCTTTCAATAAGAAAAGTAAATACCAAAGATAATCACGAATACTTACTATAAGAGAAGCATTCATCGAGACACAATATCGAAGAGAGTGCCGACAACTTCGGCACTCCTCCGGGACTCCAATGGAGAGAGTGACAACATCTCCGGCACTCCTCTGGAACTCCTCCGGAACTCCCCTGGAGAGAACTTTGACATCTAGGTCACTCATTTCGGAGCTTCTTCTCACTCTCTTCCTATATTTTAACTCTACTAGAGAGTAGGCTAAATGTGTAAGTGAGTTGTACTTCACTTGTTGTGCAATTTGAGAGTGAGAGCTTTTTCTCCTTTTGTAACCATCCTATGATGGTTGGAAGGTCGGTAACTACCGAGAATCAAGCTTAACTGCCTTTGGGGCTTCAGGATCTTGCTCCACGTGTCAGCAGATGGCGAGGGGAGGCAAAGGCGGTTCGGCTGACCCCTTTGTCCCACTTCCCAGCCACTCCTTCGACTAGGAGACTGCTTGGTGGGCCCTCCGCATGTTGTACCTTGGATTGGCTCAACTGTACTCGGTTTTGATTGACATGTGTGGCGTCCAATCTATGTACTCGCGTCCGATTGGCTGAAGGTGTATTTGTCGCATGACGGGTGGTTTTCGTCCATAATTCACTTGCATATAAATATTCACCACTCTTGTGAAAATGATTAGTAATAATCGCTACTACTAAGTTTGATGTTTTATTTCATTTGCTTTTATGCAGATATTGATGGTCGAATTTGGTATTTAAGGACCATCAACAACCTCGACCACTCGTAGAGGCAGGAGGATCGTTACCATGCTGGTCGAGCGAGGACCAGGTGTAGTTGTACCTCGACCACTCGTAGATATGGGAGGATCGCTACCATGCTGGTCGAGCGAGGACCAAGTGTAGTCGTACTTCGACCACTCGTAGATGTGGGAGCATTGTTACCACGCTGGTCAGCGAGGACCAGGTGTAGTCCTACCTCAACCACTCGTAGAGGTGAGAGAATCGCTACCACGCTGGTCAAGCAAGGACCAGGTGTAGTCGTACCTCGACCACTCGTAGTGGTGAGAGAATCGCTACCACGCTGGTCAAGCAAGGACCAGGTGTAGTCGTACCTCGACCACTCATAGAGGTAGGAGGATCACTACAACACTGGTCGGGCGAGGACAAGGTGTAGTCGTACCTTGACCACTCGTAGAGGTGGGAGGATCGTTACCATGCTGGTTGAGCGAGGACCAGGTATAGCTATACCTCGACCACTCGTCTAGGCATTTGAGTTGGTTATTAGATGTGCATCTTATTTGGCCGACATGACTTTACATATTTTTTTAACCAACTTACAAGCATATTGGACATCCGTTCGCGAGCATATCGGGTGATCAAGCCGTTAGTTTTTGTTCGTTAGTTTTTGTTGGTAGGTACGGTAGATTATATAATGCTGAAGTGTACTCTCTTGGTCCCAAAATAAATTAATTTTGTACTAGGATGTGACATAATCTATTACAATAAAGATTTGTCATATTTTAATACAAGATTGTTTTATTTTGAGACGAAAAAAGTAAATGAGTAAGAATAAAGATGGTCTACTACTACTGTACTATAGGCCATCCAAAACACATGAATGTTTGGATGCTGAACAGGGAAACAGCAAATACGCTACTCCCTTCATTTCAAAATAAATTCATTTTCATCAATTTCATATATATCAATAAAGACTAAAATATTCATACTTTATCAAATTCTAATACAACTATTTCTCATGTTATCTACTTTTAATATAATTATTTTTTTCTTTTATAAACTTTTATGCAATAATTGCTCTATAAATAAATTTATTTTAAGATAAATAAAAAAAGCTAAAGATAAACTTAATATGAGACGGAGAAAGTGCCAGTAGCTAGGACAAAGATTGATTTCTTTTTCTTAGGAAAGAAAAAGGTTGAAGCTCTTACGGTCAGTGGCAATGTGCCTCGCGGCGAATTAGCTGACCTCATATGGGTCAAATGGATTACAGTACGTACTAGTCAAACTACTACGACCGCAATCTAGAACAAGAGCTAAAACCTAGGACTACTAAATTAGATTACTTGCTTCATGTTTTAAAAAATATGTTTTCTGACAAAAAAAATCTTTTACTGTATTAGTTAGACCACTTATTTTAATTTAAGTTATTTGTTAATTTGATTTTATAAAATATTTAATTTATTCCTGTGATAAAATAGATAATTTGTGCAACAATCAGTTCAACAATGTAGATCAAAAGTACCTTTGGTTCACCTTGTAAATCAAAATATCTATTGACCTTGTCATAGTACACAATCAAAAGTACCTTTGGTTCACCTTGTAAATCAAAATATGCGCAGACCAGTATTTCAAACTTTGGTTCATGGTCATGGGCATGAAGTGCTGGTGACTTTCGGCTGTTCGGGGGAGGGACTTATTTGCTGGTACTTGTCACATCGGATATACGGATATTAATTTGGAGTATTAAACATAGACTAAAAATAAAACCTATTTTATAACCCTGAATTAATTCGCGAGACGAATCTATTGAGCCTAATTAATCCATGATTAATCTATGTGATGCTACAGTAAACATGTGCTAATTATGAATTAATTAGGCTTAATAGGTTCATCTCGTGAATTAGCCTCTAACTGTGTAATTAGTTTTATAATTAGCCTATGTTTAATATTCTAATTTAGTCTTCGTATATCCGACATGACGTAGAATAAAAAAAACCTCAAACAAACACCCCCTTTGTTCTGACAATATATCTAAATGAAGTGCTCACGTTCCATCATCAAAGCCAAGTCGCACGGAGCCATGGATTCATGGCCAACTTTACCATGTCCCGTCCATTCACTACTTGCTCGCTGTAGCTACCTTCCATTTCTGCCCAGCCATGGAAAAAGATGCAAAACTATCCTTTAGACCTTTACTCGTCGTGCCTCACAACTCACATGCTTGTTGTACTAGCTACGCTGTTATGCTGTTATAGTCCTCTTTGAGGGTGTGTTTTTTTTGATGGGTTGAAAAAAAATTCTCTCCGCACAAAAAACAGAGTAACTCATTAACACATGATTAATTAAGTATTTATTAATTTTATTTGAAAAATAGATTAATATGATTTTTTAAAGCAATTTTCGTATAGAAACTTTTTATAAAAAACACACCGTTTAGCAGTTTAAAAAACGTGCGCGCAGAAAAAGAGATGTGAGTTGGAAAAGTAGGATGAAGAACCCACCCTGAGTCTAGACTCTGTACACATCCATACTGTGAATTGGGGGCCAGGATGTACTGACCATTTTTTCCCTACGGCCAGTGACTACCTGTTCATAGCCATGAGAGATATCTTCTTTGCAGATAGGATGCATGTGAGCCTCTATATCTTGCTTTATTTTTTTAAAAAAAAACACAGAGAGATATTTCTGAACTGCTATACTATCAACATATGTTTGCAGATAGACATTTGCAAATGCCTTCTTACTCCTTAGAACCTTTTCTGCACTTTGAAATCATAATACTTGTAGTACTCTACTACAACATTTAAGATGACCAATTGGAGTGCCATGATTTGATTTTCTGAATTTTTTCGATGTGTTCAGTCATTGTAACTATAAGTTTCTTAAAAACACTTATAAACACATAAAAAATATAAAGTGTGTAGTATTCTAAACATAAACATTAAGTTTTTTCTCTCGGTAGTCTAACCATTTAAAAGTCATAAGTGGTCATAATTATAACAGTACGAGTCAACAGTGACTATTATACGGGAATGGAGGGAGCACAAGAAGAAATGCCAGGCCGCTGCTACTTTGCTCACTGGATGGCCGCCACAAGCATTTTTGTCCGGCCACGGAGATGTGCTCATAAAAAAAAAGGAGCAATTAAAATGGTACTTAAAAAGAGAGAGATTACTCTTTATGAGTTGTGGGACGTGAGACTAACAAGTAACGGAGGATAAGCCGAACGGCAGATTTTGCCTTTCCTCTGCCTTTGACACAGGATATGCGTCCATTATTTGGTTACAGATAGTTCAAAATTACACCTAAATAGCGTCCCGGGGTTTTCATCTTTAGTTTTCAGTACTTGCTGTCGTATATACTAATTGTTATATTTTAGAATGGTGCATAGTGGCTAACCCACTTAAAAGTAAAATAAGTGGTTAACCCACTTATTTGAGTTGTAAGTGAGTTCGTGGGTTAGCTACTTATATCCTTATTATTCTTATTAGTTGGAACATATAGTTTATGACATATTTCCCATTAACAATTATTCCTTTTTTACCTTCGATTTTCTGCTTTTGGATCCGTGCTTCTCCGGTATGCGTTTTTATCATCGTTTACCTTTAGTGTTTGCTAATGGTCGATTTGCATCATTCGCATTCACAGCAAAAGGGAGCAGCGGCGTCATCGGCGGACTGCTCTACTTTTGTTTGACACAACAGTGATGAAAGTGTAAGGCCTAGAAATTACATTATACTAGCTATAGCTAAATACTTATGCTTTGCCATGGATAAAAATAAATTATAAATGTGTTAACATTGTTTGGAACAAGTTAATTGTAAGGTTTTTTTAACAATTTCATCCCTATAGATGTTTTAGCATGATAAACTTAAATTATATAGATGAAATAAGATATTAACCATATGTAGAAGGACTATTTTATAACATTAAAATACAACAGAGTTGGTTAGCTGTCACAACCGTTGCCTTTTAAATGAGTATAGAAATTCAATATTTTTATGGTGTAATTTATACAAATGTGTGTTGTAACTTTAATTGGATTCGGTGTAATTTTGTTTGTTCTGTTTTCAAAATAAAATTTAACTATATTCCTATGTCCCAACTAAGCCATTTGTTTTTACAATCTTGTTAATAAGTTTTATGGGTTTGACATGGTTCTAGTGTAAGCCATCTGTTGTTAATCGAGATTGCTGTTAATCAAGAGGGTTATTAATTTGACTGATTTTGTATAGAAAATGTGGCGAACGATTTATACATACTCCCTTTGAACTTTCGACACACCTGAAGAATCGCGGGGTGGAGATAGTAATTTCGGTATTATGATGGAGGTTTCAAATGAAATTTCTAGGAGGTTTGAAGTTTAAATACATTTTTCTTGTATTTTGATGTATTTATAGTGTGATTTCATTCACTCTTCGAGAAATCTGAGCTAAGCGCTGACATACCACCCGTGACTCATCGCTGCTTAATGTGCTAGGCAGGTCTATGGGGAATGGGTATTTGTTGCCTACTGGTCTAAATGCTCACCAAAACTATCTGTAAGGAACACAAAACCCTACAAAGCAAAGTTAAATAGCGATAACCATGAGCGAGCATCGCGTAAACCCAAGACAAGGAGAGCACACCATCCAATCAATCTCATCAGCCAAATCCAATTCCTCCTTAGAACAAATCCAATTCCTCCTTAGAACACATCTTGTTGTTTGCCAAATCACCCTTCATCCATTGAATCATCTTGCTGGTGGCAAAATCCATCTTCCCACCCGACAAATCTAACCTCCATAGTACATTCTATACATGGCCTATGTTCTAGGATCCATCATACCACCAGACTTCTACCTAGCACCTTCTTTTTTGCAAACGCAACCTAGTGCCTTCTTAAACATTGATTTCATCAGTTAGCGGAACAAAGAAAACAAGAAGAATAAATAGGAATGGAGATGTACCTGGATTCCATGATGCTGAGCGTATAGGCTTTGACTTGGTGCTCCTCTTGCTCCAAGGAGACCACGCCATGGCAAGGTGCATAGGAGAGAAACAATAGCACGCTAGGAAAGGCAAGCAAGCGCCGCCGCCACCACCACGCTAGGAGGAAGAAGAGTGCCTAGACAAAGAAGAAGGAAGGTTAAAGAGGTTAGGGATTTAGGGTTTTTATAACCTGAGCAGTGGACCTTCGTGTCCCCGGGCCCACTAATAGATGAGAGGATAGAGATTTATGGATTTTATCAAAGTGGCAGACCTCTTAGAGAATCACCAACATATATCTAAAAGTCCATTATATTCCAAAATTATGCTTTTAGGATTTCTAACCAGATTCTAATGCTGTTTTTTTGGGGTTAGGAACCCTTTCATCCTGGCACGTAAAATGGAGCGACGAATTAGCACATAATTAATTAAGTATTAGCTAAAAATATTTTAAAAATATATTAATATGATTTCTTAAAGAAACTTTCCTATAAACAATTTTCACAAAAAGACACAATTTAGCAATTTAGAAAGTGTGCGCGTGTAAAATGAGGGTAGAAGTTGGGAAGAGGGAGTAAAGAATGGACCCTATGGTGTGAATAGATTCTTCTCTCCAACACATACCAAAAAATTGACTCCCAATAATACAAAGTAGGTTCACGCTACCAACGGAAGGAACAGAAATCGTGCTGCACCTCCTCCCCAGCGCAATCCCACCCTACACGCCATTCTTTCCACATTTCATCCATGCTATTGGGAGCTGGCACCCTCCCCTACTAGTGGAGAGCAAGAAGGACGAGGAAGGGGATTCCAATTTTCGGGAAGCCAATCAGAAAAACTATTGGAGCAACTTTGAGGATTAGAAGCCATATTAGACATATGTTGGTGATGCTCTTAGACCCAATGACAAAACTAGAACTTTTTCAAATTTTGGATGTTTGTTTCCAAAATTTCAAACCTGGCTCGTTAGCACCTACAAGGCAACATACCATTTTAGCATTTTTGTGGCCACTTTGAGGTGTGCACTCTTGTTTCACAAACTTCCAAAATGCCATTTAAAAAAATTATGAGCATCCTTGTGCATGGCTATTTTATTTTTCATATGGATAAGAATGAAGGCAAAGCTCTAGTTGTTGTCATGGTGACTTATCCAAAAATTACTTATTTTTCCTAATTGCAGACTTCGAAGAGCATTTTGCGCATGCCTAGCCATACATTTTTCAATTGGGCGTTTGATTCTAATTTATTTAAAAAAGAGTGAAGTGCATAGCTGGTCCCTAAACTTTTGTAGCCATGTCATCAAGATCCTAAACTCTCAAAATGCAGATTTAGCTACCAAAACTTGTTGAGGTGTGTCATTCCAATCCAATTGCCATGGCCCCTCTAAGATCTTACATGGCGCTGACGTTGGCATAACATATGGGCATTGACGTGGCATCATCGCAAACTCTACATCAACAAAGGGAGCCTAGGTGTCTAAAAGAAGAAGAAGAGAAAAAGAAATGAAAAGAAAAAGAAGAAAAAAGAAAATATCTAAGTGGAGCCCACTTGATCAGTCGGTGTAGGATTAGTGAATATGTCACGTCAGCATCTGTGTGGCATGCCACTGAGGTGATGCTCTTAGAACCCAATGATAAACCAAGAATTTTTTCAAATTTTGGAAGTTTGTTCCTGAAATTTTAATCCCGGCTCTGTAGCACCTACAAGGCAACACCCATTTTGACATTTTGTGGCTACATTGAGGTGCTTGTTCTTGTTTCACAAACTTCAAAACTTCGAAATGGGCATTTGTTTCTAATCCAAAGAATGAAGGCAAAGCTCTAGCTGTTGTCACGACGACTTTTCCAAAAATCACTTATTTTTTCTAAATTATATACAAAATCCTGTAGAGATTAACCGCAGACTTCGGAGAGCGTTTTGCATGCCTGGCCATACATGTGCCAATTGGGAATTTGTTTCTAATTCATTTAAAACCAACTTTATTTTGATGATCTCTTTCGTTGGTTGAAACAAAGTCCTGTTGGAATTCGTTTGTCCATTGTGGTTTGATGGATGAGCATTTTTGGAGTAGATTTTAGTCTACTTTTACTTTTCCCATAAAAAATTGTGAAAAAAATTTATAACCACAACAACAAAGAGGTAAAGGAGTGAAGACATCATTAAGCAGTTGGGGAGACAGTCAAGCAGCAAAGAAAAGAAAGTATCCTAGCTACCACAGTACCACCCCAATTATAGTGCAAGGCAACAGATACGTGCCCGTAATGGCTGTACTTCAGCAGAAGAGATTATACAATGCTGAAGTCTAAATGAAAGGAAGGAGTAAAGATGGTCGTCTACTACTACTACTATGCATCATGTTAGGTAAGTCGTCCAAAACACATGAATGTTAATTTGGATGCTGAAAAGGAATACAGCAAGTACGCTAGCTAGGACAAAGAGAGGTTTCTTTTTCTTAAAAAAGAAACAAGGTAGAAGCTCTCACGGTCAGTGACAGTGTGCCTCGCGGCGAATCAGCCGACCTCATATGGGTCAAATGGATTACGTACGTAGTCGTTGACTACAAATCGCAATCTAGAACAAGAGCCAAAACCTGGGATGCACCTCTTGTGTCGTGCAAGACTGTGTCATGTTATTTTCAGATTATTTATTAGATTATTAAAATAGATTATTTACTTTTCAAAATATGTTGTTTAAAAAATCTTTTACTTATTAGTTTGACCACTTATTTTTTTAGTTATTTGCTAATTTTATTTTATAAAATATTTAATTTATACATGTGATCAAGTAGATAATTCATAATAACAATTTGTTCAATAATCTAAATCAAAAGGCGCTAGGTTTTGGAATATGCGCACAACAGTATTTCAATTTTTGGTTCATCTATAATGCTTTAAAAGAAAGGTGGCGATGACGAAAGTGAATAGGTCACTTCACCTACTTCTAATGCAAATTTTCAAATTATCCCTTAATTTTTTTAATATTAAAATCAGTCAAATCTAAATAGATAGCCAATATAAAATCAAATTAAGATGAACAATCCATATAGAAAAAAAGACATGTAACACACATTATTATAGTAAACTTTTTATCTTTAGTAAAGTACGGGCATTCGACTAGTGTTCCTTAACTAAAAGAAAGAATGGTTCATGGCCATGATATGAGAACAGGGTGCTGTCGCGAGGCACGCTCACGTTCCATCGTCAAATCGTCATCCTCAAATCCAGTCCAGTAACTACTTGCTCGTAGTTGCTATCTTCCATTTCCTGCTCAGCCATGGAAAAGAAAAGGCAGAACTATCGTTTACTCGTCGTGCCTCACGTGAAGTTATTGATAGTAAAAATTATAAAAGTTTGATCTTAGTTTTATTCAAAACGTCGAGAATCATGAAACCGAAGAAAGTATCTAAAGTATCTAGTTAGGCCATTCACAATACAGCTATGTGACATTCAACCCCAACATGCCAGCTAGGAGATTCTCCTCCACGTTTGCACCTGGCGTGCCCCTGGCAAACCTCACGCACCCGTGCAGAGGCATGGTTGCCCCGACCACGCGTCAGGCCTGTGACGCGGTCCCCCCCCCTCCCTAGCACCTGGTTCTCTCTGTCGAGATGCTACATCCCCGCCACACGGAGCCCATCCATCCCATAAAAGGCCAAAACCGCTTGTCTTGTAGGTGGTGGCCGGATAGGGGAGCCGGAGTGGAAGGAGGAGGAACAAAGGCTACAAGGAACGTACCAGGAGGGAGGCGAACACATCGACCATGTCGCCGGCCAGAGCCACCCCGTATCCGGATCCGCGTCGTGCCAACATGACGTCGGGTGCCACCCTAGTATGTGTCGTCGCTGCCCTGATTTGTGCCGCTGTCCCAGGATGCCCCTCATTTCCCTGTCGCGTTGCCGCTCAATCTGCCCTGCCAGTGGTGTCGCTCACCGACGAGGAGAGGACAAAGGCAATATCCAATGAATGGAGGAGAGGGCGGTGCTGGCAAGTGGAGCTGGGAAACTAGTGGGTTGGAGCGACCGCCGGGAAGCTGGAGAAGGGTGGGGGAGCTGCTCATCGGTCTTGCATCAATTGACGGTGTGGTGATGTGGTGGGATGACGACGACGAAGAGCAGAGCGACGACTCGCCGTCGAATAGGCCATGGATGCCCCGCAGGACACCGCCGAGCTCTTCAATCGGCCTGATCTGCTCATCATCGGACTCGATCTACTCGTGACAGAGGAAAGATGCGGCGCGCTGGTGTCAGCGAACAGAGGAGAAGGTGGCGACAGCGAGCTTGTCATGATTTACTTCAGTCGAGGCGTTGAGAATATTTGGGAGAGAGAAGGGGGAGGAAAAGGAGTGGGTAGAGGCTGACATATGGGTCCGCAAGATTTAGGGGCATGTATGTAGTTTCTTGTTTTTGTTACAGGGTGTGGAATAAAAAATTGTCAATTGATTTGGTTAAAATATATTAAAGGGGCTGCTAAGGCCTAAAATGAAAAATCCATTAGTATGTGTTTGGTTGGAGGAACGGGATGGATCGGGTTGTGACGAACCTGCTTTTTATGGAGCTTAGTTTGAGGACAGGTGGGATGAGATGATGCATGTAACATACTCAGAATTCTAAATTTCTACATTAGCATCTAAAATATGGAAAATGATTTTCGTGAATTAGAGACACTAAAATTTTCCATACGAAAACCTTGGCGAGTCTAAGAATACTAATTTTGATATACAAATCCGTGATTATTTTAAAACCTTTTTCTTGGTAGTTTCAAGAAAGAAAATAAAACATAGTGTGTGTGCATGTAATTGCATGATGTATTGTTAAGCATTGAGTCCTTTCTCTTGTTTATGGTTTTTCCTAGCATTTTATTTTAGGACTCATGAGAGTTAATTTAAAAACCTGAAGCAAATACCTAATGTATTTTTACAAGGATGTATATATGTAAAATATATGAAGATGAGTAACTAAAAGTATAAATCATGCTCAACAACATCATATTAGGACAAAAATTATCTAAATATGATTTTACAGCACTTAATTATATTTTATAATGGGAAACATATAAGTAAAGATAAGCTTAGTGAATATCTAAAAATAATTGATGCAATATAAAATCATGAGGAAATTCATGTAGATACCATTAAATATATGTATATCACTGGAATTTTGGTATAATTTAATATATACTTTTGATACCCCAAACAATTAGGTCAAAGCAGTTAAACTATAGGTTAACCCTAAACCCTAATCGGCAAAATCAATACACATCCCATATTTGTATTTTATCACATAACACTGTATAGGGTTTACAATTTATTAAAATACTATACTATTTATCAAGAATTAATATAATTTTTCCAGAATTTATTTTGTATGTTTGGACCATTTAAAAATTCAAACAAAATTCGGCTGAACTGATTTTCTTTATTTTCCTGAGATTAAAATATAAATTATTTTTGTGTGAAACCAAAGAAAATGGAACCTAGGTATTTTTATATATCTCCACAAAAATCCAAATTATTTTATCTTTCACACAAAATAAGTTATAGAATTATAAAGATGGGAAAAAGGAAATAAATAAGGAAATCTTTTGTAGACCGGCCTTAACAGTAGTTCACCAGAAATTCTACGCATCCCTCTCCTTCTTACCTAGCATAGTACGCCCTGGACCCACTTGGCAGCCAATAGAGCTTGCTCCAACTCGGTGCATATATTTTTCCACCGCCCTAACACACAGAGAGAGACAGAGGGCGAGAGAGAGCGTCGCCGGAGGTGCTCGACGCGTGTCCGACGTCGTGTCCATCGCTGAGCTCGCCCTTATCATCCGCCAGCCACGTCGCAAGATCAATCTCTCCGTCCCAGAGCCGATCCAATCGAGGGAGGAAGCCCTCAGCCTCTCTGTCACCCTCACCATTGCCGCCGACTGCAAGGAAGACGATGGTCCCATTCACCGACAAGGCGCGCTCGTCATCAACTCTTTCCCGTTCCATACTCCTCTCTCCATGCCGAGCAAATCTCCTTTTGACACCCTCCCGTTTCGTGCAGCCAATCATCGGGAACGCCGTCGTGCCCACAGAGGTCCCGAGGCATGCACAGAGCGCCGCCGCCAGGAGGTTGTTGCTGTTCCGGCTGCCATGGACCACCTCGAGCCGAGTCGTCGCGCCACCAACTTCCCCTCATGGTCCTCTACAAAACCCCTCAAGAATCCCGGAGGATCGTCCACCGACGAGGGAGATCGGTGTCCTCTTCTCCAGCTCCGGCCGCCGAACATCATCATCGATTCCATCCTCTCCGGTGAGTCACAGTCCGATTCCTTGCGCGTGGAGTATCCCCAGGACCTATCTAACACCATGTGCATGCATTCATGGTAGCTCGAAGGCCAGATTGATCTGTCCACATTCGCCGGAGCTATGCACCGCCGCCGAGAAGCTTTCTTCTTCGCCACCACTGTCCGGACCTTGCCAACTCCAACCAAGCTCTCGGTGAGTACGCAGGACCTCTATAGACCCGCATGCATGCACATATTTAGCCAATACATGGTCGTAGGTGCACATGCACCACCACCAGGAACATCCTCCGCTCGCACTCGCCGCCGGCGCTATTCCGATGTCCACCAACCGAGAAAAGTAATGGAATGGAATCGCGATAGTGTCCTCTTCATTTTACCTTTTGGTCTCTTCTTCTTTTATGCCACCGTTCGCCGCCGGCGAGCTTGCCAAGTCCACGGCCGAGCTCCCAGTCTATCGAGCAGCTCAGGATTACAAGGCAGGGACCTTGTTTTGAGAATTTAAATAACTATAGGGTCCTATCTGTAAACACCTCTCACACATATAACAGTCATAGGGCTGCGGATTGATTTCAAGAAAACCAAAGGGCCTTCTTGCAAAATGAACAGATACTGCATGTGGACCCATTCTAATTAAAATCTGGAAAGTATAAAGAAAATAACTAAAGCATTAATAATTAAACTGAAAATTGTGCAAACTTGCAAAATCCATATAAAATCAAATATAACTCATTTTGAGGTGAAACCAACTCCAGTAGGTTCATAAAATTGTAAACTTTAATATTGTATAATAACATCCTATGCTCACAGTAGAATATATCTTTCTAAAATTCAAATATGGAATAGTTAACATATAACTTGTAAAATTTGTAGAAAATTCATTTATGGTCCAAATTTAGTGAACCAAGTTTTTTTATAACCAGTAAATTATTCTCTATGAATTAAAAATGATAGCATTTATAAAATATAACTAGAAACTGATAGAATATGTTATGAGTTAGGGTAGTTCATATTTAATTACAGAAATGTCTTTTTCAAAGTTTAAGTTAAACCATAAATGTAAACGATATTTTTCTTGTTTCTAAAGTAATTTTATTATACTTTCTATCTACTGTATTTCGACCACAATTTATAGAGCATGTTGCATATGCATGTTTATTTGAATCTTATTTGCATTATTGCTTCTTATCGGTAGATTCAGACGTTTCGGAGTACGTGGAACAAGGATTTGAATTGGAGTGTGATTTCTCGCAGCAGACAGGCAAGCATCTAAGCATTTAGAATCCCTATTTTGCTAAAGTGATTTGATTGCAAAACGATATATATGCATGTGTTGTTTTATTACAAACTTGTCGGTAATGGTTAGAATTAGTTATACCTAATTGCTGCATATCCTTCCTTGTTTCGTTGTTGCCATTTATCCTTGTAACCTCGAGATGGAAACACTTGGGAAGGTCTACTTGTTTAACGGTGCTTAGCCATGCTTAGACTTAGTAGTGTTAGAAATCGATGGATGGAGCTATCGATTGAAGTTATCCATTACTTGCGATTTATGGGCATAAAATTTGACTACTTACACTAAATGGTTCATATGAATAATATGTTTTAACTTGGACGAGTGATAGGGCGATGAAGGGATGGTGGTTTTCCCTGATGTAAGTAGCCTCGTCTGGGTTGTTAAGGACCGAACATGTTGACATCTATTCAAGCACCTTACGTACTACCACACGCCGGTATGGGACGGCTTGACTTAGTACTACGTTGCACTGTAATCATCTACGCTACGCTGGTCAATCGTGAGGATGCTGTTCCTTTGGAGAACCCAGTTGTGCCTGGTTTTGGCAAGGGGGTGTCTCCCACGATGGTGAGCCCGCCTTAGCCACATCACGCACGCACGTGGCTAAGTCGTCGGGGGCCTAGGCGGAGTTTAGGTGATTAGGGTGGGACTAGGAAAGGGCATGTTATGAGCTTGTGTCACTTGTGAGTCACACCTGTGTGGTGGTGAAAGCATTTGATTCTTGTTCATTTCGTGTGGGTAAAGATGTACCCCTCTGAACAGAGTAAAACTATTCAAATAGCCGTGTCCACGGTTACAGGACGATCGCTTGATGTGTTAGTCAGTCTATGTTAGCATCAAACCGGGTTAAATTGGATTGGATTAGTCTTGGATATGAATTAGATATGTTGATAAGCCATAGTTGGACAATGGATGTCCATAGATGGTATTGAGAGCACCGGCTCTGCTCATTTATGTTTCATTTTCAGATTATATTAAGTTCTTGTTTTCAAATTGTTACTTTGCTCAATTAAATTGGCTTTTATGCAAAACTTAAACCATTATGTCATCTTATAAGGTTGAAGCTTGCATACTCTTTTGTTATATATATATCTATTAAAGAGTAAGTCTTGCGAGTACATTTTGTACTTAATCCGATGTCTGCAATTTCAGAAGAGGACGTTGGAGAGCTTGATTGTTCTCACTACCCTACCGAGGGCGGTGAGGGTGGTGAGTAGTCTTTTCAGCTTTACTCTTGCCCCGGTTGGTTGCCTTGTGGGGTTAGTTGGCAAACCACGAGTTTTACTTTTGCTTATGTGAATTTATGAAACTTCCGCTGCTATAGTTTGTATTGTATGATGGGCTGTTGAACCCCATTGTGATATAAGTAGATTGTTGTCCTTATATCCATCTTTATGCATTTATGATGTTTATCAATTGCTTGCGATGAAAGTGCAAGGCTAGTTGCTTTTCCTGGGGACTAGCTAAGTATGAGTATGAATTTTGAACAATTGAGATGTTGTACAGCTCTCGCAATTTGAGTCAAGTCTCCTGAGATGTGTAACACATCTGGTCGCCGCCTTTGTGTGGTTTGACGGGCATGTCTCAGGCTGAAGTTGACTGGCATGCGGAGTCCCAGCAATATCTCCTTTGCTCATTATTCGGCATTATGGATTTTATATTGAATGATGTCAATTTGTGATCATGGGCACATTGAGATATGAGTGGCTATTTATGCTGTATGGATCCCACTCATTCAACATTATGTGATGATCACAAATTACATTGAACGGTATGATTTTCGGGTGCCCACAATGCATGAAAAGGAATATTATCTCTAAATCTAAGTCACCTCCTTTAAAAACTGGCAGACTAATCTAACCCACTTCCTTTCTCTCATTTCAACCTTATACCAAACACATATATAGGATCATCCTATAAAAAAAACTAGGACGGACCTAACCCATTCCACTTTATTTCTAAACCAAATACATACTTAAGACCCCTTCGAAACACATGATAGGAAAAACACAGGGATAGGAAAAATGCAAGAATTGAAGTTGCATGTTTCTCTAATCTTATAGGAATGAAAAATGGATGAAAGATGAAGATGGAGCTATTTGATAGCATCCCAAGAAACTAGGATCTGGCCTCCTTTGATACAAAGGATACACAATAGGAATTCTAGAGGATTTTACCCTATGGGAAATAATCCTATGGAGCCCTTTGAAAGAAAAGATTGTTTTCTACCCATTCCTTTAAAATTCCTATGAAATAGACCATCTAGAGCAATTCTAGAGGAAAATAAGCATGAGGTCTCACCTCATGTTTTCTTCAACATGTATCTAGAATCCCTGCGTTTTTTCTGTGTGCTAATCAAACGATAGTTTTGAGGGCCCCTTTGAATCGCAGGAATAAAAAAAATGGAGGAATAAAAAAAAACACAGAATTCTGATAGGAATGCAAGTGCAAAAGAGAGGATTACAAAACACAGAAAAACACAGGAATGATCGTTTGATTGGACCGCAAGAAAAACACAGGAATCGGATGAGGGAGATAGACTCAAAGAAAATTTTTCAAGAGGTTGAAACTCTTGCTAAATTTTCTTCAAAATCTCTATAATATTTTCCATTCTAGGATAGGATAGGATTCAATCATTTGTTTTAAATTCATAGGAATTTTTCCTACAGGATTAAAATCCTGTAGAAATTCCTATGTTTTTTCTTCAAATCAAAGAAGTCCTAAAACTTTCATGTGTTTCAAAATTTTGTAGGAATCCAATGAATATGATATTCTATTTCTATGTTTTTCATAATTCTGTGTTTTCTGAATCCAGCGTTTGAAAGGGGCTTTTCTATGAAATTGAACCATAGAAATGCAATCCTATGAAAAAATTCCTATCCTTTCCTATGAATCAAAGGACTCTATAGAAAAAATTTCTTAGAAAATTAAATCTTAAAAATTCCTATGACAATCCTTCATTTTAAAGGATCCTTAAAATCCTCAGCCGATGTGGCATGGTGAGGATCCTCCATGCATTGCCTTTATAGTCCTCTAGGGTCCTGACCCATAGTGGACTTTGCATACATCTATGCTCTAAACTAGGGGCTAAGATCTACTGACCTTTTTTTTCTCGAGAGAATTTCTTATATGCCAATTAAAACTTGTTGGTTTTTTATATGCTATTCGAAATAGGCACTTTCCTTATATGTCATTGGTTCAGATTTGCACACCCTACCATGCTACTGCCATCACTCCACCGTGAGTTGACCGACGTTAGGCTTTAGTCAAATGTCAGTATTTTGCACAAATAGCCAAAATGCCCTTTGGCCCAGCCTAAGACGAGGAGTCGAGGACACACGGCCGAAATGGCCCAGGCCCAACCGAGTGGCTCCAGGAGTACCATCGCATTCTTGCTTTGGCAACGACATCACCCAAACCTAGTCGACGGCAACGGCACGCAGCAGCGATAGGGCGGCGCTGCAGGCTTAGGGGGGCGGCGTGGACGGCCGTAGCAGGTGGCGACGACGCCTGGAGCAGCCGGAGAAGACGACCGGAGCAGCGGCAGTAGATCAGAGGAGGCAAATGGAGGAGCCAAGCCAGCGTCCTACCCAAGCTTGGGTACCTGAAGGGCATGTCTCAATCCCCCTCCCCCCCCCCCCCCCCCCCCCCCCTCCTGAATTCGTTGGCGATTGCTAGGAATTTCTCATATGGTGGTGGTAGAGTGTGGTTCTGCAGATAAGGTCGGTGACAAATATCCAACCAACCTGAACCTTTAAGTGTGTTGATGCTGCTCCCAGGAACTGGAGAGAAATCTAAGGTTTTGGAGATAGGGACAGTAATATTTCGGAGACCTCAATGTGTACTGCACGTTCAGGCTTTTGTTAGAAAACTGCATGTTTGAGGAATAAATATATGTGATGGTAGTGGCTAAAATTCATATGACTGCAAAAAAGAAAGTTGTATTCAGTAGTTAAATAGTACTAAATGCTATATATATACGTATATATATGGAGCTTCTCTGCCAACTTCAAATAGCAGCCATGGTAGAATTAATGGTCAACACACAGTCAACATAGTAGTGGCATTAGAGGATATGTAAATTTGAACCAATGCCATATAGAGGAAAAGCCAATTTTGAGTGGCATAAAAAAAACCGGCAACTTTTAAGTTATAAGGAATTCTCTCTTTTCTTTCCCTATAGCGACTAACTGTTCATATCTATGATATTTAGAAATCTTCTTTGCAGATAGGATACACATTTGCAGATAGGATACACATGTGAGCCTCTATCTCTTGCTTTAATTAGAGAGATATATTTCTCTCTTTTTTAGAAACACAGTATAAACGTAGACGTCCGTCAATAAATACATTGTCTATTACTGAAAGAATAATTAGCTGTAAATATGAGCACTCGTGTCAAATCTAGAATTTAAACTTGGGTGAACTGGTTCCACCACAAAAAAAAAGAGATATTTCTGACCTATATCAGGATCAAATCTTCTTTGAAGATAGACATTGGCAAATATATTTCTGAAATAATAACACTAGCAGTGCTCTAGTACAACATATATGGCCAACTGGGGTGCAACGATTTGATTTTGTGAAAATTTTTCAATGTGTTATTTATTAGTTAGACCACTTATTTTATTTTTTAGTTATTTGTTAATTTTATTTTATAAAATATTTAATTTATCCATATGATTTCTCGAAACAAAATTATCCGTATGATAAGTAGATAATTCATAACAATAATTTGTTCAAAAATCTAAATCAAAAGGCGCCTAGGTTTTGGAATATGCGCAGACCGATATTTCAGATTTTGGTTCATGTTCCTAGAAAAGAAAGAATGGTTCGTGGTCATGGCCATGATGAAAGCCGGGTGATCATCAAAGCCAAGTCGCGCTGAGCCATGGATTCATTGCCAACTTTGGCATGTCCAGTCCACTCACTAGCTACTTGCTCGCTGTCTGTAGCTATCCTCCATTTTCTGCCCAGAGATAAAAACCAACAATCCTTTACTCGCCGTGCCTCAGATACTACTTGTGCTACGCAGTATAGTCCTCTTGAGTCTTGACACAATGACACCTACTACTAGACTTTTGCACACATCCATGCTCTAATTGGAGGCCAAGATCTACTGACCATTTTTTTCCCTACGGACTACCTTTTCATATCCATGATAGAAATCTTCTTTGCACATAGGATGCATGTAGGGCTTGGCTCAAGCTCCAAACGAGCCGAGCCGAACCCGAGCCTATGCAAAAGCTCGCGAGCTTTACCGAGCCAATCTCGAGCTTCTACTGAGCTTAAACCGAGCCGAGCTCAAGCTTCTATCAAGCTTTGTCTGTGTATAGTATATTATTTGTTTATCTTATTGATTTAATAAACTAATAGATAAATATATATTAGTATCTATTTACACAACAAATTAGCATGTGTTAGCATAATATATTTATCTTAGTTTTTTTTAATCTTTTATTAAAAAATAATTATACTTATCAAGATATTATTACTAAAATATATATTATATTACTTATGGCCGAGCTCGAGCTCAAACGAGCTCGAGCCGAGCTTACCTAAAAGCTCGAAGGTCCAATAGGCTCAGCTCGAGCTTGTGTTGAGCTCAAGCCTGGACAGACGAGCTCGCTCGAGCTCGACGAGCCTCTATCTTTTGCTTTAATTAAAGAGATATTTCTGACCTGCTATGCTATATCAGAAAAACATAAAGTGAAAACATAAAAACTACCATATGATATATAAATAGACGTCTAAAATTTATCTACATCTCTATGAGTAAATTTTTTATTCCTAGATTTAACCATGAGTAATTTTTTACTAGAAATAAAAAAAAATACACATGATAATATGGATAAATCTTAGACGTTCATTTGTATATCAAATAGAGTTTACACTACATATTTTTCATATATATTCTTTGCTCGAAACTTTGAAATAATAATAGCAGTAGTACTCTAGTACAACATTTTTCATATATATACATATGTTGAAAATATAAGCACATCTAGATTTTATTTATTCCATAAATAAATCACGATATTGAACATGTATACTAACAGAATCACATCATGCGATCTAGACATATAAACTAGACAGTAAACCATAAATAGATCGGATAGATGAAACATGGTGAAGATGTACCGAGAGTTCTGGTTCTACTGTGGATCAGGTTGACGAGGAGCAGCATGCACCGCAGTGACAATGCGCGGTGTCGCGTGTTGTCGTCGACGTGTAGCCCTTAAACATAGAGGAAGACGAGCCGTCGTGAAAGATCAGCAAGCAGTCACGCGAAATGTTTCCCAAAAACCTTATTGCTGCCATCTTCCGGTGCAGGACGTCGAAGATGAAGGTTTCGGAGACCTCCTCCCCCGATCGTCGGTGCATGCCGGTGAGCGGGATGAAGTAGACTACAAGCGACGGTGTAGTACAGAGGAGGAGGCAAACTCTAGATTGATTTTGCGTGTGTTGCGAGGAGGCGACGACTCGGTTTATATAGAGATATCAGGACGCGTGATCAAGACGACTGCACGATCTCCACACCGTGTAACCGAACCGGATAAGTCATGCGTAACTTATCTGGACTCCACGCCACTCCATGTACTGGATTATTCGGTATATTTCCAAAAGCAAAACTAAAATTTTGGAGCAAAACAAAAATTACAAAAGGAAGCCGCATCTACACAATGGTGAGGAACCAATTTTGATGGATGATTCATGCGCATGTCGCGTATGCGCGCTGCCTGACTTGGCAAGGGAGCGACCACGTGTTTCTCTTGTTCTCTCCATTACACATGTCTCAAATAGCTAGAAGAGCACTCTCTCTTATAAGGAGGTCTCACTACTAGAATATGTAAGGTGAGGTGGTACTAAATATCTTCATGCATGTCATCTCATAAGGTGAGCTTTCGTGATTTTTCAAAGAATTAATTTGCATATGGGCTTTAGCCCACATATCAATTCCAACAATATTTAGACTAGCAAAATATGCCCGTGTATTGCAACGGAATTGGAGATGACTATTATAAAAGCCTATACTTACTGTTACAGTATGATATTTATTTCTAAGATTTTATATAAAGAATAGTTAACATAAAACATGCTCTAGCTTGTAAAATTTGTAGAAAATTCATTTATACTCCGAATGGAATGAACTAAATTTCTGTAGATTCAGCTAGGTGTAAAATGTATTTTGGAGCAGTAAAATTTGACGTGTTCTATACATGAAACAAAACAGTACTAAAATTTTGTATAGCAAAATAAGTACTACATATGCATTTTTAATTCTAAAATTCATAGGAAACTCATATTAACTTCAAGTGTTATGAATTCAGTTTTAGTAGACTAATATGACCATTCACTTTAATTAGCAATAACAAAAAGTAATATATTTTATACAAAATAAATCTCTAAAATTTGTATATAAGAAATTATTAACATATATCATATTACTACTCGTATAATACGTAAGAAATTCATATTAGCTTCAAATATTATGAACTCAATTTTGTTAGGTTAATAAAATCTTTCTCTCCATTTGTTTAGACAGTAAGGATGTGTACAAATAAACATCTAAAGCTATATATAGGAAATTACTAACATATAACACATTACAATTTGTAGAATGCATAAGAAATTCATTTTAAATTCAGAAATGGTGAATCCAATTACGTTGAACTTAGTCTATCATGATCCTTGCTGTTACAAACTAAAATTGGATAGAACATGGTCAGAAACCACTTTTAAATTCAAATAAAGCCTAAATGATATTTCTAGACTAAGACTTGTAAAATTCATAACTCACAAATGAGAAGAGATAAAATAATACTTTTTTCACCTAAATTCATCTTAGGTCAGAACCTATCCATTGTGCACAAATCATGCATTTTAGAGCATTTTGTATTTTTCGCATAATTTGGTATTTATTTACATACCGTGCCTTTTGTATAGATAAATTGTATTAACGGTGAAGGAGTGACTTAGGTGGTATTCATATTGTTCAAGACCAAGGCAAGTTCTTTCCTCCCCTCTTCTTTGATCATATTGAAACTCATGATTTGGGAGATGAAAATGTTGTTTGCAAAACTGCATATGTATTTGATTAAAAACGATATTTGAAACCTGGTAAATGGTAGCTATGTCCTTATTGCTGCATATACCACCTTGATTAATTGTGATTCCCTTGGTTTGTAACCTTAGTAATGGGTAGAGTACTTTACTTGTGCTCATTTAGGGTTAACCATGCTTATTACACTACTATATGCTTAGCCATGCTTAGAATTAAGCAAAATAATCACTCTTATGGATTTATGAATGGGATTTTGAATATTTAATTATTGCTGAACTGAAAATAAAAATGTTAAGTATTTGCGAACTAAAGTGTGAGTAAAATGATTTTGGACTTGGGCGGCAAGTGGTGTGTATATGGTGATAGTTGCACACCGATAGAGGGAGTGTTCGTCTGAGTTAATTAAGGACTAAACTTCGTGTCACCAACTTAAGTATACCGTACATCCACATGTGCTATTTATGGGGTGGCCTTAGCTAATTAAGTTACTTAAAGTCTAGCCTTGCATATTGGTAGGCCGAAGTAGAATGAATTAGTCTAAGCGATGATTCATAAGAACTACCCATGAGTGTGTGTTGAATATAAATGCTAGCGAATATTACTAGCTGTGTGTGTGATTCTGTGAGGGGACGGATGGTCCGCCTCACAGCATAGGCGTCTAAGTTTGTCCAATTCAACGGTTAAGTGCCTCGTGGGGGAACGGATGTGTTCGCTGCCACGGCGTTAGGTTCAAGGCGTGGGCCCGTCACCTAATGGTTCTGGGTCATTCCTAGGATGGATTCACACTTGTCGTCGCTGATGCAAGGCTAGGCGTTAAGTAATGTAAAGGCTATGTTATGACCTCTAGACCACATTCACCATGAAGAGTGTGGTAGTGCCTTGCAAACACGAAACAAACTAGAGTGTTCATATCATGTGGGTAAAGCTGTAGAAACTCTACAGAGTTCTTAAAACTAATTGATTAACCGTGCTCACGGTCATGAGCGACTTGGTGAAATATCATGAGTATAGACTTTGTTTTATATTTTCAAATTATGTTTTGAGAACTATGAATTTGAAAATGATAACTTGGGTTAAGTTATAATAATTATGTTATATTGATGATGAATGTGGGACTTGATGTCGAGTGGGCAATCAAGTATATTATTATGATGAGATTATGACTTTTGTCGGTATGGGCAACAAGGATATGTTATGACGCTATTATGGTGAATATTATGATTTAACTATGTTAATGTTTTGTTAATTGAATCATAACTCCTTTACAAATGATTGTGAACTAAAACTTGCTTTATGCTAAAATGAGCTACAAAATAGCCTTCCTTGATTATATGTCATACATGTAGTATGGTAGGATTGTATTGTGCTTGCTGGTACATTAATTTGATTAATGTACTGACTCTTATCATGCTCTTATCATACTGGAATATTCATTTTGTAGGTTATGTGCTTAGTTTAATTTGAGTGATTTGGGAAATCGTTGCTCCTTCTAGGACTGGATCTATATGGGTTACCCCTAGTCGGCTGCTTGTGGTTTCAGATAGCCAAGCTTCCGTGGATCAGTGATTATTTGGCCGATTGGCCTATGTATTTAAATAAAGATGTAGAGTAAAGTTTATTTGTGTTTACTCCTTATTATTCTGATCTTCATCGTTTAGATGAAAGTGTGGAACTAGAGCTTATTCTGGGATCTAGTTCTACACTGTTATGAATATTGAGCATTTGCGATGTCATAGAGCTTTAGCAAATTTTGTCAAGTCTCCTAAGATGTGTAACACATCTGGACGCCACCTTCGTGTGGTTTGACGGGCATGTCTCAGGCTAAAATTGACCGACACAGCAATATCCTCTATGCTCTCTACTCGGCATTTCAGGTTTTATACTATCTATGTTAATTGACTTGATAGGGCAACGATGAGGTTCGATGGTTACTGTTTTACTTGATTATTATTAAACCCCATCCAACTAATTATTTCATCCTATCACTTCAGATAACTTACATAATATTTAACCCAGAGTGTCCCCACAGAATTAGCCAAATAAAAAATATAAATCATCCTAGATATAAAAAAATAGGATAGAACTAGCCAATTAAAAAAATATATATCTATCCTTATATCCAAATAAAATATATCCTCCTGATATAAAAAAGAGAAAGAAAATGAACTAGCCAAATACCCTCCCTGACATCAAAAGAAAAGGAACTAGCCAATTAGTAAAAAAAACAGGTTCCTGATATTTTTATTAAAAAAAAGGAAAGAAGCAAACGAACTAGCCAATTAGTAAAATAAAACAGGTTCCTGATATTTTTTTTAAAAAAAAGAAAGAAGAAAAAAAATAGAAAAGATGCCCTCCCTGGTATCAAAAGAAAAAAGAAATTGCAACGGATGCAGGACTCGAACCCGGGTATCCGGCCAGAAAAATGTAAATTTCCCTGTGCACTCCGGAAAGGTTAGTTCACGAACATGTGCAAACTGTATAGCGACAAACGTCGGGGTTAGGGTTAGAGTTTCAGGGGTGAGGGGAGGGTGACGCTTGGGAGGGGAAGTGGGGGATCGGGGCTTAGAGAGATGGCCTGGGAGGTGACCGATCGATGGTGGGCGACGAACAAGGGTGTGCGGCTAGGTGATGGTGACACCATCGGAGCCGCAAGGTCAGCAGCAGGCGGTGGGCCGGTGTTGATGGCAGGGGCAAAGTAAGGCGAAGGGAAGGGAAGGAGGTCGGCTGGGCGGGGCCACGTCGGCACGTTCACCCCTTTCGGCACCGACGAGGTCGGGCGGCGGCACGGGGAAGGGTGGCGGTGGAGAAAGAGCTGACCTGATTGCCGAGCGATCTCGCCGAAAGAAAATGTGCGGTGGCTTGCCGGTCGTCATCGCTCTCGTCGCTTAGATGGAGAGAAAGAAAAGAACGACTACGAGAGAGAAGAGTAAGAGATAAGATAGAGAGAGATGAAAAAGATAAGGTGAAGAAATGTTGGGCTGGGTTGAAAGCATTCACGGGCCGCGAACACCCGCCCACTAGACCCACCCTGTGCACTCTCTACTCAGACTCCAAGTCGAACCGACGTAGACATACCTGTATTATACGTCTTTTTATACACATAGGTACAGTATTTCCGTCCCACACGCGCGCGCGCGCTCTCTCCTTCTCGAAATCCTAGCCCCGCCGACTCGCCGCGCTCCGACCTCGTCCCTTCCGATTCGCGCTCGCCGCCTCGCCGCGCACCGACCCCGTCACCGGCGATTCGCGCTCCGACGGTATGGCGTGCACGGCTTCGTTGCCGCCGTCCGGAGGTTTCCTCCGCGGCCGCCGGTGGAGCACGAGGCCGGCCGGGCCTCGTCCAGCACGAGCTGGATCGAGGACAAGGCCCGCGCCAACGCTGCTCCCGCCCATCTCGGCTGCGGCGAGAGGAGGATCGCGTCCTCGAGCGAGTCCTGGGTCCAGGACAAGCTATCGTGCAGGCGCGCTCCGGAGAGCCCTAGCTCCGTTGCCGGCGCCGGTGAGAGGAAGAGATCTCCCTCTTCACCCGACGACCGTTGGACAAGAAGGCCAGGTTAGCCCATCACGATGGCGACGGCAACGGCAAGAAGCTGGAGGAGGAGATGTTCGCCGGTTCATCTATTGTCCCACCTGATCCCAATGATTTACCTCTTCCTACTCTCCTCCTCCTTCCGCACTTCATCTACTGATTTCTTGGCTTGATTCTTTTTTCTAATTTTCTCTGTATAATTTTCGGTTTCTCACTTTCTCTTGATTCTTGATTCTTGGTTTTGATTTCTTTTATTGGGTTTAATTTTTTTATTTCTCTATCTCTTGATTCTTCTATTTAATTCTTTTTTAATTTCTCTACTTATAGATTCTTGATTTTTATATTCTTCTTCTATTGATATCATTGATTTCTTGACTTGATTTTTTTTCTGTATAATTTTCGGTTTCTCTGCCTCTTGATTCTTGAATTGTTTTATTCGGCTTATTTTTTTACTTCTCTATCTCTTGATTCTTCTACTTAATTCTTTTTTATTTCTTTACTTAGATTCTTGATTTGTCTCCTTTTATTTGAAATGATTTCTATTTTTGTTTGATTTCCTCTCCAAAAAGAATTTTGATTTCTCTGCTTAATTTACTTTTGCAGGTCGATGGATGGTGTGTGATGGGGTGAGAGGGAGGCGACGAGTCGCTGATGAGGTTGAGGGGAACGCGCTGAGCCCCTTCTGGTCGAGGTCGAGGTCGAGGCTGTGTTGATGGGCCGCTGACTAGGCTGCGAGCTGGATTTGTCGCCGATGCTTTGTCGTAGGGCGTTAGATGCTTAGTCTATGAACTGTCAGAGCAGTCAGGTGTTATCCTTAGATATGTTCCTAGTCTATGAACTTGTCTGTTCAGATCAGCAGTGTAGTTTTGATCTGACAGTGTAGTTCTTTTAGTAGGGGTTTACCCCTCCCAGGATTAATCTCAATGGAGGTATCCATGTAATCAAATCAAATCACTAGAAATACAAATTGATTGCCAGTGTCTTTGTTCTTGCTTCAGTTGAATTATACTACTCCATATCTACTACGGTATTGAAATTGCATTGTCTTCTTGTTGTCTTATCAGTCACGACCAAAATTTGGATTTTAAAACTTAATTCTAAAGTTGATTTTAAGGTTCATCATTGTAGTTTATTTTCAGCATTGACTTTTAAACCACTTATAAAAAATTGTCTATGAATGTTTTTATTGCTTAGATTATTTCAGTTGTATATGAAACAAGTAGTCAAAAATCTGGCGGCTTGACGACGCTCACAAAGCCAACCCGCGAAGCCTGGGGGTCAGAGGATTTATGCGGAGTTTGGTGTGTCCAATTACCATCATCTTGTCAAGCTGTAATGGCAAAGTTATCATTACTCACCAGCTTGTTTCCTATACTCATCAGTTACCAGTCCAATTAATTGTTCAAATTCATGATAGTATGATACAGATACGTTCGCAGACAGATGCAACATGCATCTGAACCTGCTATACTCAGAAATCTTCTTTGCAGACAGAAGCTTTACCTTTACCTCCAGATAGGAGTATATATATAGCTTCACACAGCTAATGCTGTGTCGATCGCTGAGACTACTATCAAGTAGTGCGCATTTTTAGGATCCTGAGGACGGCTTGCCCCCCACCCAAAATGCCCGATATTTCCCATTTGTACTCGTAGAACCTTTTCTGAACTTGGAAATAATAGTGCTCCTGATAGCATTTGTTCCTGTCCATCAGTTACTGCAGATTGCACAAGATAATGCATCTTGTGATTTAACATAACTCCCAGCTCCTACGCACGCACGCACGAACGCAAAACAATGACTCCAGCCTCCAGCTATGCTACTACAGTAGACTACTAATTTCCATCATAAAAAGGCCCTAATGTCTAGTCCTTTTGGCTTTACCATGTACTGAGCAGATCCGTGGGAATCCTAATTTCCCCGTGGGATCAGAAAAACAGCCAATGTTCTTTGCAATTCACAGAGACAACTGCTATATTTCCAAATGATCCTTGGTAGAACCATTGTCGAGGTAATTCCTAAGCATCCTTTGATCCATGATCATGTTTGGAATCTGCACAAGAAATGTTTACAGTTCAGTTCCAGACCACAGTAATTGCTAAAAAGGAAGAAAATGTGCAAGCACCTATGCGATACCTTTTCACCAAAGAATATCTTTGAGTTATTGGCAATTGATTCAATGAACCTCAGCTCAAGGTACTCCGGTGTAAGTTTAAGCCTGTTGGCCTCTGCTTCCTTCGTTATCCTAGACGGGGAAGACAAAGCACGGTCAGTTGATATGAATTGTGTGTGAGCACAAGCACAAGCAGAGAGTTTTAAGGATAATGCTAGACATGCCTGTAATAGTTCGCATCTGTAAGAGCTTTCTCTCGGGCAAGGAACATTTCATTATCAATCTGTTGCTGCCTCTTGGAGCTGTCCTTTTCCATAAGCTTCTGCTCCATGAGGATCTTGCTCACCTGTGCATTCTTCTCTGCTTCAGATAGTGCAATTTTCTTCTGTGTTTCTGCTTCCTTCTCTGCTACCTTTTGCTTCTCAATGGCAATCAACGCCTATAGACAGAAGATAACATAAACTTACAGAATACATGTCATCAAGTCAAAGAATTAAGGAGATACAAGAGGATATTGGTATTTTCTTTGTGTTAAAGCAAGATCAAGTCATTTCTGCAAGTATGTGGTATGTATTTTTATCCTAGAGATGCGTTTGAACTCCTCAAACTCACTAATGTAAACTGCATTGCTACATGTATTAAATATATCTGAATATCTGCAGAAAACTTTATGATTTAATGAAACAACACTTAATATTACAAGGCATGAGATAAGGACCCAAAGTTGAATATTGAGAAGTTAAACAGGTATGTGCATATCCAGTTCCGTTTGAAAAAGACTTTCAGGAATCAGCTTCTGAAGCTGGCAAACTTCATATATGCGACTAACCAATTTCGTTTAACTGCACGGTCACACATGCAACATGAACAATTAAAGCAATGTGTTCAACTTTCAGGTTTTTCTCAATCACCATTGCTTTGTATTGAAGAACCCATAATTTCAAAGCGTATGTATGCTAAGACACGGCATCTCAAGTGCAGTTCAGTACTGCAGTATAAACTGACCACAAATGTAAAAGGTGCTCGGTGCGGTACTGCAGTATAAACTGGCCACAAATGTAAAAGGGGCACGTGAAGTGTTTACCTTTGTACGCTCCTCCTCCATAAGTTCAAAATTTCTCCTAATGCTATCAGGTATGTTCGGCTTTGTAACACGAACATTGATGATCTCAATTCCAGGAGCATAGCGTGTACAGTCTCTTTGAATAGCTTCTTTCATCGTTTCATCAATCTAGAATTGTGTCCGAACAGATGGAGCAGTAACACAGGTATAAAGGTCTTGTATATAGGACAGCTCTATGCAAAAAAAGATAAGAAAAAAGAAAAAAAGAACCAGTCATTCACTAACCTGATCAAACAAGTCAATGTAAACTTGCTGCAAACTGTGGGCACTACAGAACTGGTTTATCTCATGATGAATTTTGTCATAGATCCATGTCTTGTCATAATGCACACCATAATTGAGTAGGGTTTCGTGCACAAACTCTTTATGGAGGCGGTTGACAACCTGCAAGCAGAACAGTTGATTCAGCAGCTCAAATAGAGGGAAATCAATTTTGTGAATCAGAATTGTAACAAACAATGTTCTACAACGGTGACTGGTATTCATTAAGTCACTGACCTATTAGTCACTGTACAGTCTACTGGCTCATAGTGTGTCCTAACTCCTAACTGATGATTGCATGGTAGATTGGGGCACCTGCTCCTACTGTGTGGTTACTATTCAAGTTTTTGTAACATTAGTGAAAAACAGAGTATTCTTATACCTCGATCTTATCAAAGCTGATCATGACTCCACCTTTTGTTCCACAAGGAATATTTTTGACCTGGTTTAGAACAAGAGGTATGAGTATACTTTAGTCAAAAGTTAATCTGATATAATAATGACTTTCCAAATAAGCAGTGATCCAAAGAAATAGATACAATTCACATATGAACTAATCCACAATTTGAGTGGATATATATATATATGCACACAACAGAGGGGGAAAAGTACATCCACTTGCCTGGTCTGTTTGAAGCGTAACCTGTATTGGCTCAAATTGGGTTATCCAAGGCAGCTTCACATGAAAACCTAGTAGCAGAGTTTCAAATTAGTGAAGAAAGATTCGAACAAAGAAGGGGAAAAAGAAAACCAGCAATTAAAAGGACACCTGGTGGAGTGATTGTTTCCAAAAGAGCACCTCCTCTCCAGTATACCCCAACATGTCCTTCAGGGACTTGATGTAGAATGCTTGATGGTGCCGAAAATGAAATCTGCATACGTACCAATGGAAGAGGTAATCAACAAAAGAGTTGAACAATATTGATCATACTACAGATAATGTATCCACTGTGCAGATAGAGCTTTTTTCTCAGTTCAGGCCTTCTGAGGTTGCTACTTAACCCAAATAAATACTTAGGGCATAGTGTACACTAGGAAATTAATTTCCTATGCGGGAAACACAAATCACCCAACCAAGCAAGCATATACTCCCTCCATCCAAAAGTATAGGATGTGCATGCTTTCAAAATTTTCAAACTTTGTATACTTTGACCATCAATTACTCAAATCATAATTATGTTTTGTTTACAAAAATTATACCACTAGATTTGTATTTCAAAGTACTTTCATGTGAGATTAGTTTTATGGCTATAAGCAATGTATTATGTGAGAAATTGATGGTTAAAGTCGATTTCTGAAGACCATGTCCAATGAAATATGACCTTGGACAGAGGAAGTACATAAGAATATCATGCCCACATATAATAAACATTCTCATCCAAAAGCAGACTGTTATGGAAAACTGGTAAAAGGTGGTAATTGTGATTATCTTATGGTTAGTGTTGTTGATGTCAATGGCAATTTTAAGTTGTAAAATAGCAGTGCTAGGGAAGAGTGTGACGTTCAAATTTGATAAATGAACCGCAGAAAATATCACATTTAACTGACAGAATGATAATATGCTACTCAACAGTTAACACGAACATGAAAATATTTGGGTAGTGACTGTTGATTTGTCTCAAACTCCACCATACCCAAAGAGAAAAAAGGGAATGCCTGTTAAAAGTGGCATGTTCCCCTCATTCTCTCCTCTTAGTACTTGGAGGTCACACAATCACATGTAACATAAGGTTCATCCATAGATCAAAAGCTATGGTCCCAAATCATCTTCATATTCTTTCCCAGTAAGATCTGCTATATATATTTGATCTTAGTTTTGCCTCCTTTTTATTTCCATTCTAGGATATACTTGTTATATTCCCTTCATTTTGCAATATTTATCAATGGCCTCGATGCACACAGACTAAAGACGCATTAAAGCCATGAAAAGTTGATCAAGAACTTATACCTCTATTAAGGCTGTGTTCGGCACCCAGTTTTCCCAGCGCGCACAGTACTTTTTCCCACGCGCACGCTTTTCAAACTACTAAACGGTGTATTTTTTTGCAAAAAGTTTCTATACAAAAGTTGCTTAAAAAAATCAAATTAATCCATTTTTGAAAAAAAATTTAGCTAATACTTAATTAATCACGCGCTAATGGACCGTTCCGTTTTCCGTGCGCTCTGTGTGCTTTCCCAACACAGCCTACCGAACGCTGCCTAATTGGAAAGATACAAGTACAAGTGTACAACTACTCAAAAAGTTTTAGTGTACTAAATTAGGGGCAAGAGATAGAAAATGCAGCAATAAGTAGAATGTTGATTTTGTCAATTGGCACATTGTTAAGCAATACATCCTGAGTTAATGGACAACTAGACTGGCACATATTGTGAATTTACACGTCCTGAATAAATGGATAAACAGAGTTGTCATGGGCATTGGCCTGAAAGGCTGAGGCCAGTGAGCAGCCCAACACTCTCTTGGTACTGGAGCATGGTACTGTAGCAGTCTGTTAGGTAAGAAAGATTAGATTGAGTCCTTTCTTAGGGGTTAAGTCATCCCATCTGTATAAGGATGGATCGTATCCCTATTCCATTAAGCAATGAATCAGATTAGTCTAAGCCTTCTCAATGTCCTTCTCCGCAACCTAAGTCTACCTCTCACCCCTAGCCGCTGCCACCGTCCGGCTATCCTCCTGGTGACTTTTACCCCGTCATTGCCTAGGGTCATGACAAGAGTGTCGCGCTAGTATGTGTTTTATCTGCTCAACAAATGATAGGATTCTTTGCTGATCCTATCAAATCAAATTGTTTCTAAATCCAAACCAGCCACTTTTCAATGATTCCTTGTTATTACACAGACTCCATCTTTTCCTCTCACAAAAAAAATCTTCTGAACCTTAATCTATTGGTTATTTGTGCCTCTTTATATGAAAAATTAAAACAATTTAAATTGATCTCGTTTACCATGTTAAAGATTTTTTGCTTATACTTTATAATGTCAGCATTTATACTTAAGAACCATTTTGTGACACTTTTAAAGTACATTAAACACATTTTGGGGTGGTGTGAAGTCTAATTACAATTATTCTTATGTGCAATTTAACTATAGGACCATCATTACTTACACTTGTGACTTTTTATTATTTTACAAGAAATTTAGGCCAACTATGACAACAATTTAGTGAAAGAATATGTTTCCCTTCTTACAATCTTTGCCTGCCAACGTTAGGCAGTGTCAATGTTAGTAGCTGATGGGCAAACACATTAGGAAGTAGGAAGCAACATAAAACACAAACCTTTTTCTCTGGTACATAAGTCGGCTATTGATAATTTAGTTGTCACAACAGATAAAATGGAGAAAATTATGCCACATGGAGGAAGATCAAAATGGGATAGAGGAGCAAAGTAACAGTTTTTGACATGAAAGAATAGGGAAATATGGGTATTGCTTAATAGAAGATGCTGCAAGGTCCATATGTTCAATAGAGAGGATCATACAGTCAATAGTTGCAAATAACAGTATGAAAAATATCCTAACAGGACCTACCTATAAAAATATGTCAAAAGCGAAACAGAATTCGCCACTCATGTTAATATGGTGGCATTAACTAACTCAATCTTTCAACATGTTTATTGCCAGGAGAGAGCAATCAGAAGTACCCAATAGGGCATGTGCTCCCTAACAAATATACCAAATTAACAAGACGCCGACATCACATATTAGCCGATGAATCGTCAAGTGAAATCGGCGCATACCTCCACTGAAAATCAAATTAATCCCAACATTGATAGACAATGTAACCTTCTGGAAGGTACGTCACCAACCAAATCAGCACGCCACGACCCAATGTACCAAGCGCAAACCCCCAACAAGCAATAGCCTACCATTCACCCACAATTCCCAAGGCAAGATCGACTCCATGATAGGCCCCGAGAGCAGGCAAGCAAGCAACGCAAACGCATCTACCTATCCGCGCGCGATCGATGAGAGTGAGTCAGGGGTCGAGAGCGAGAGAGGGAGGGGTCACCAGCACGAAGCAGATGGCGATGAAGGCGACGACGGCGAAGGCGACGGGGTCGGCGCCTGGCGGGGGCGGCTGGCGGCCCCGCGGCGTCTGCTGCTGGTGCTGGGAGCGGCGAGAGCGACGGCGACGGGGAGGGCGGAGGCGGCGTGCGGTGGAGCGACGGCGACTCGACGCTGCCGTCCGACATCGGCGGCGGGCGCCGGGCGCCGGGGGGGGGGGGGGGGGGGGATCCTTGGCCTTGAGCAGGTGGGGGCCCCCTAGGATCGGGGCAGGGCGGCTTCGTGAAGAAGAGGGGAGGTTGAAGGCCAGGTCTCTTTTGCGGAACCCCAAGAGGCCAAGAGACTAGGACCCTGTTTGGTTTCACCATTTGGGTCTAATTTTAGCTCCTTCTAGACCCTGAAGAACCAAACAGGAGCAGCTAATAGGGGCTAAAAGTGTCCAAAAAGGTCTAAAACCAGAAGCACCTCCATGAGGGTCTAACAGGGGCTAAAATGATTTTTTCCGCCGCTTGCCCCCATTCCCCACGCCCGCAGACTCCTTCCTCGCTCTTCTTCCTCGCTCGTTCCCTCTCTGCTGGTGGCGACTCGTGGCCGCCGATCCCTCGCGGATCTCACCGCTCCTGCACCGCCGCGCACCAGATCTGCTCTCTTCCCTGCCTCGCCGTGCCCAGCTCTCCTCCCTGCCTTGCTGTGCCATCCTCCTAGGCCCCCAACCGCAACCGCCATGGCCGGCAACGATGAGGATGCGTGGGACTTCTTCTCTCAAGCCCCCAGGCAGCTCTCGGCTTCCTCCAGCGGCGCCTTCTCCCAGGGCTCCTCCGTTCCCGACGGATCTGGCGCCGGCTTGTTCTTCTCGGGGAGGGGGATCGGGGGGCTTGATCTGAACTCCAACGCCGACGTCCAGGGCTACCCCGACGTCCCCTCCTTCCAGCAACTCCTGCAATCCGACGAGTCGGCTGGACAGAAGCTCTCTCCGATTGGATCTGGCCGGCAATATGCTTTGGGCATAGGTCGTGGACGTGGCGGAGGAGGATGCGGCCGCACTCGGTCCCTGAACATCGGCGGCGGATCCGACCGTCGAGTGCGGAGGTTTGTCCCCCCGGGCACAGCGGTCATCCCCCCGGGCGCTGGAGGCGTGTTAGGTCGAGGCCGTGGGGCATCCGCCGCCGGCGATGGAGGAGTCAGAGGCCGGGGCGGCTCCATGTCCCACGGTGCTGCCACCTGGGGAGGAGCCGGCGTGCAGCGTGGATCTTCATCGGCTCCTCCTGCAGAAGAGATCGAGGAGGACGAGGAGCCAGAAGATGAAGACGAAACTCCAGCTAGTGGAAAGGTAACAAACTTTTTGACCTCTGTTTGTATGCTTTGTACTCTACTGTTGTGTGTCCTATTTTTATGTTAACAAAATAGGATCAGATATTGTTCAAGTGTATGAAAAAATGGTTTAGGACAGTTGCTAGTACTCTGATAGTTTATGTCTATGCATGGTATGTTTATACAATATGTTAATTCTTATTCTTTTGCTTAGAAAATTATACTCGACAAGGCTAACTGGACAGAAGCAAACAATTTTGTATTATGTACCATAGCCTGTGATCAAGCTAGGATTGGGCACTGTCCCAATGGTCAATGGACAACCACAGGTTACACAAATTTGAAGAAACAATTTTATGAACGTACTGGTCTCCACCATGGTACCAAACAGTTGAGGAATCAATTTAGAACGTTGAAGGGTTACTACACTGCTTGGGTGTGGCTGGGCCAGCAAACTGGAGTATCCCTCAATGGAGATGGAGAGTACACTGCACCAAATGATTGGTGGAAGAAAAAAATTTCGGTACCATTTTCAATTACACATCAATTGCATGTTGATTAATCATGCAAAAGCCCTGTCCTAATTATCAGTTTAATACTACAGGAGCAACCAAACATCAAGAAATTCAGGTGGGGAAATCCTGAGTATTTGGATATGCTCATAGAGCTGTATCAAGGTGTAGCAGTGGATGAGTCATCTGCTTATTTGCCTGGAGATGAGGATGGAGATGAAGAAAGAGAAAAGCCTGCAGACGAACAACACAATGATGGTAATGAGAATAGTCCTATGAGCACCAATAGCAGGAAGAGGGGTAGTAGCACTACTGAACAGTCTACAGCTACAAGTCCAGGGAAGAAAAGCAAGAGTCCAATGGTGAAACTAATGAGAGGGCTGATTGGTAGTATGCAAAGTGAGAGCACATCTGACATAATGACTGAATATGCACAAAAAAAACAGGAAGCTAAGGCCAAGGCAAAGGAGAAGAGAGCAATGAGTACTAAGGAATCAATTACTCATTGCCAAAAGTTGGCAGTTGAGTGTGGAGCAGATGAAAATAGTATTGAGTATTTCATGGCAACTCAGTTGTTTGCTGTGGATGCAAATAGAGTGATGTTTGAGAACATCTCAACCAATGAGGCTAGGCTCACTTGGTTGAAGAGGTGGTGCATTATGAAAAAATTGATGTAGGGAGAAGGTCATTACTATTTTCAATTATTTAATGTGTGTCATGTAATGGACCTGGATCTCTTATGCTCTGCGTTTGAACTTCATTAGTTTGTTCACTGTTTGTGATGTAATGGACATGTTAATGCTTGCTGTTTTCATTGTGATGGTCATGTGGTTTTTTAACTTAAGCAATTGTGGACATGTTTTGCTCATGTAGGATGGTGATGATTCATGTGCTGATACAAGCAATGATTCGAGCAGCAGCAGTGATGAGGACGACCTACTTGCACTGTTGACAATACAGAGGAAAAGAAGAATACTGCAGATGGCTTGCACTCTTGGTATGTACTACTTGGATTCTTACTCTAATAAAGGTCCTAGAAGGGTACCAATAGAGTCTGGATATGATTGGGTTATGAGAACACTCGAGCACAGGACTTCATGCTACAACATGTTTAGAATGTACGGACCAGTGTTTGACAAATTGCATAATGTGCTTGTTGAGTCATATGGTTTGAAGTCCACAAGGAGAATGACATCAATAGAGTCTTTAGCACTGTTTTTATGGATAGTTGGTGCACCTCAGTCTGTGAGACAAGCTGAAAACAGATTTGTTAGGTCCTTGGAGACAATAGTAAGGAAGTTTAACAAAGTTTTGGCATGCCTGAACAAGTTGGCAATAGACATTGTTAAGCCAAAAGACCCTCAGTTTACTACTGCCCATCCAAAATTAAGGTCTAGAAAATATGCACCATACATGGACAATTGCATTGGAGCAATAGATGGAACCCATATAGAAGTAGTAGTACCACATGCTATTGCTGTGCAACATAGAAATAGACACAAGGAGAAGAGTCAGAATGTGATGTGTGTGTGACTTTGATATGAGATTCACATTTGTCCTAGCCGGATGGCCTGGATCAGTGCATGACATGAGGGTTTTCAATGATGCCCAAACAAGATTTGGTGACAAGTTTCCAAAACCACCAGCACAAAAGTTTTATCTTGTGGACTCAGGATACCCAAATAGACCAGGTTACCTTGCACCTTACAAGGGTTTATCTTACCATTTCCAAGAATACCGTGATGGTGTAATGCCTAGAGGCAAAAGGGAACACTTCAATTTTAGCCACTCTTCACTTAGAAATGTAATAGAGAGGTCATTTGGAGTCTTGAAGAACAAGTGGAGGATCTTGTTTCACTTACCAAGTTATCCACAACAGAAACAAAGCAAAATCATTGTGGCTTGCATTGCTCTGCATAATTTTATTAGAGAAAGTCAACTAGGCGACAAAGAATTTGATAGGTGTGATCAAGATGAAAATTATGTACCATTGTATTTGCCAAGGAATGCTCAGGTAAATGAATCAACCAATGAGATGGATAGTGCTGTTATGAATCAATTCCGAGATTGGGTTGCCAATGGGTTGTGGAGTTTAAAATAGATGTTATAATAAACAGCTTGTAATAAGATGTTGTAATAATCAGCTTGTATTTGCATGAATGGATTACGATGAACAGCTTGTAATACGACGGTTTGGCGCCAACAGTTGCATGCATGCATGGTCTTGGGCTGTTTAAATGCATTTATTAGGGGTAATATGGTCTTTGATCAGCACATTAAATGTCTTTAAATTCTGTGTTAGACCCACTAAACAAACAGGTTGAGTCTAAAATTTTTTTAGCCGAGACTAGAAAAAGACCCAAGTCTAATGAAACCAAACAGGGTCTAGTATTGGGACGGAATCAGTTCGATGACGTGTTGTGGGATGGGTCCCCGTCTCCATGCGTGTCGGTAAAAACGCATGGAGCTTCTGCGTTGCTTCCTGGTAAAAACGCTCGGTTCGTTTCGTGTCGAGCCAATGTGCCATTCTACTCGATAACTTTTCGAGTAAATTTCACGTACTTTCGTCACATTATGATAAAACTATATATTATATTAATGACGTTGTATCATAAATTATAGATTTAACGTAATATTTTCATAAAACTACCAAAAGACCAAGTATCATAAAATTATATAGATTTAATATTAAAGTTATCATAAAATTATTTACAATTTAAATCCCTACCACCACTATTATGTTAGAGTTATAAATGTTGTAGTTTTATATTTTTAACATGGTGCAGAATATGTAGTTTTGTGAAAATTATATTATTGGTGATCTTTTATCTTAAATATATATTTCTTTTATAAATTTGGTCCTAAATCTATAGTTTCGTGATACATCTTCTTAAATTTATAGTTTTTGTAATAGCTTCATCAAAGTATATGTAGTTTTGTGAAATTTACTCGTAACTTTTTGGAGTTGCAATGGTACAGTGGCTTACCGGTCCTGTTTTAAATTGTTGGATCCGAATAAAATAGAGTTCGTGTCATGTACTCATGTTTATGAAACTAAGGTTCTCTACTAAAAATTTCTACATCATCATTATTAAGACCATTTATTCTTGGTTATTAGTTATGTTTATTTAATATAAAATATTTAGTTCTTCCATATAAACAAATTGACCATCCACGCTGAGCATAGATATGGTTTTTTGCAAATTCGATCATGAATGCTACTCTCTTTTATCTCTCAAAATATAAAGGATTTTATCTATGTAACTACATGACCAAAATATCTATTTTAAGACAGATGGAGCACATATTTTGAATAAAAATGGTCAAATCAAATATGTACTATATATGTACGTGTGTGTTATAAATTTTTTGGGAAGGTGTGTTGAAAGAGGGCTGCAAGGAGATGATCAGATGAAGGCAGGTGTTTGTCAGCGAGGAGATGAATTTATGTAGGCAGATTTTCAGATTGATTTTTTTCCTCCTTCAGTTATCGACTGAATTTTGGATCAAACTAGTAGTACTACGCCTCTAAACAACATATTCCTTCCGTCCCATAATAAATCTGAACAGAAGCATGTTTAAATTCGTTGTGCTATATTATTTTGTCCATATTCATTATACTAGGTTATGTTTCGTCTTATTTTAGGTTGAGTTTTTTTTTGACGAAGGGAGTTTGAATTACTCATTATCAGAGTAAATCACATGCCGGCTTAATTTCAGAGAATCGTCAGGTACAGATTTCACCTTAATTTTGTTCAAAACATGTACAGCACATGACAGTCATGTTTCTGGCCATTCAGCGTACGCTGATGGCTGCCTTAGCTATGGTTAAGGCGATTAGGTTAGCTGAGAAAACATGCATGATCAAGCCATGAACGCCGAGAAAGCCAGCGTGCATGCGTGTCAGCCTGCATTACTAATATTGTAGGAGACTGAACAACTCAAGACAAACAAACCTCCTACACCATCTTCCACCTCGTCGACCTCCTCGATGCCCTCGAGCTCCCGCAGGTAAAAGCACGCGGCCCCGTTTCCGCCCCCATTTTTTTGAGATGGAGATCGATCGGCGCGGTTGATGCGTCGCCGTTGCGGTGAAGGTGTTCGTGGTGGGGCGCCATCGTGTCGTGGAATCTGTGCCTGATGCGGCCGGACTGGTGCGCGCGCTTGTCAACCTCAGCGTCGCATTCGTGCCGAGGCGCCCCGCCAAGAAAGGCTGTATATGTCTGCCGATTCCAGGTGCGCAATTTGTTCCCATAGGCCATAGAAATGGCCAATCGGCTGTTTAATAATCGAAGAATTAAAGTTAAATCCCTGTCGCAACTGTCTAGCATCCACTAATTAGCAACCAGTTTGAGAATGATTATGCTGATTTTGTTTACCAATGAATAGAATAGTTCACTTCATTGCAATGGGCAAGTTCGTTGTGTCTATGACTACTTATTTCAGGAAAAAAAAAAAGAAAGTTGTGCCTTCTACTATCCTACAAGTGGTGTGGTGCTAACTGCACACATATGTGCTCTTTATCTTAACACACTAGTCATAGATGAATGCATAACACAGACATACTCAGAAAAGTAAATTTTGTGCGTGTGCTGGGTTGGCATGTGAAATTTTCCTGTCGATTGATGTGAGGATTTAATTTAGTCTGCCTATAAAAAATTTTTCCTCTTTGCAAGCAGTTCCTGTTGCAGTTTGCTTATACTTGGAAGATTATATTTATGCATGGTTTAGCTCTCTAAATGCATTGATATGGAATACAATAAGTACTTGGCAAAATAATACATCGTTTATTTACCGACGATTTGAAGTTTCGAACAACTGTGGACTAGTTGCCTTTCTGAACCATATTGAGTTTTGTCCCCATGAAGCCAGTACTTCTCAACTGTTTCTGAACCATGTTCCATACATGTAATTTTGAAAAAAAAAATTATCTTCACAAGTGTCATATTGATTGTCAGGAACCTGGAGTTGAAAAAGAATTCACCAATCTTGACTTGAAGAGGTTCTTCAAATTGGCCTTTATTGTTCAAACCACCAGATCTTCTGCTGTGTCCCTTAAAAAAATAGATGAGGATCCCGTGCGTTGCTATGGAAGAATTGGTGATAAAATAGTAGATATGAATTGTAAAATTTTCTTTCTTACTACTCACTATACAATTGTTTTTCATGTGCTTATATATTTTGTACCTTGATCAATTATCCAAAGGTTATAAATGATTATGTTGTATGATGTGGCTTTTGGGGAGAAGAGATGTAATTTACACCCTTGATGAATCATCCAAAGGCTAAAACAAATGAGGTGATGTGACTTTATAAGAGAAGATAGAATTAGCTACACTTAGGCAGTGTTCTTCTGGAGGGGTTGAGAACCTCTCCCCTCCGCACGCAAAACGGAGTGATGGATTAACGCATAATTAATTAAGCATTAGTTTAAAAAACTTGAAAATGAATTAATAAGGTTTTTAAAACAACTTTCTTATAAAAACTTTTTGTAAAAATACACCGTTTAGCAATGTGAAAAGCATGCGCGTGAAAAATGAGAGATGTGAGGTTGAAAACCTAGAGAGAAAAACATAGTCTTAGTAGGGATGAACTTTTTAGATATATAGGATGCGGGCAAGCAACAAGAAAATAACATTGCCTCCTTGGCTCTATAAGGAAGATATTAGTTATCTAGCAAGTGTGTATGCAAAAACTAGCTTTACTGGTGATATTAATTACTAATGATGTTTTGATCTGTAAGTATACCATTTTTTAAGACACCAAATCATCGTATGCAGAATTCATACATGTCAAATCACTCGAAATATTTTCTCCACATACCAAACTTCTAACCAACAGAAGGCACACATACAACCTGTTTAACGTTTCAATACAGTTTTTGAACTCCCTGGCAAGCTACTAGAGAGATCAACAAGGAGCACAATATAATTAATAACAACCACAACGTTTTTTTCCTTTAGATTTACGTGTTGTAAATGGTTGTTGTTTATCCTATTAGCTAGATATGTTTGTCTGACTGCATACACAAGTTGTTGCTTGGAATTAACTTTTTTTCAAATAATGATGTTGCTTGGAATTAACTTTTTTTAGATAATGGTGTTGCTTGGAATTAACTGTTGTCACATTCAATATATCTATCATATCATGTGTCGAGCGTTTTAAGTAGGAGCTCACAGCCTATGGGTACTGCAGTTAGCAGATCTCAGAAAGATGATTTTCTTGTTTGAATAACACTTGTGGTGGAGGATATATTTTGTGTCGGTGTGTGTCTTTTTGGTCTCTTGGTGTTGTAGTCTGTTTGGGGGCCTTTTCCTTTCCCGTCTTCATATAATGATGGACAGTTCTCCTGCGCATTCGAACATTCGAGAAAAAGAACACTTGTAGTAAATATGGAAATCTGTTGAACTACAAATTATGTATTTAGTAAATTCGATATTGAACATTGTGTCACCAGTCATGATCACAATCATATGCTCTCATGAACTGGAGAACTACTTTAGCATACACAGCTATGAATTGCATGATATAATCATATATGTAGCAGGAACTCATACCTCTGACTTGCATGATAGGAATTGGGAGCTGATGCATCATGGACAGGTGCAAAAATTCTAGTGCCAACAAAGTTTATTGTTGGGGATGGTGACCCGGCGTACCATCTCCAAGGAGTCAAAAGCTACATACACAAGGGTGGGCTGAAGAAAGATGTCCATATGCTTGAGGAAGTAAAGGGTGTTGGGCACTTCATTCAACAGGAGAGAGCACATGAAATCAGTTATCACATCTATAACTACATCAAGAAGTTCGATACGGGTGTTTCTTATCCAAAATTATCGAGGTTGTGAGATAATTTACTGCTGTAAAGAATAATTTCAAGAGAATAAAGGATGTAATGCTTTAGGTTCATGTTGTGATTCATTTGTCATGCTGTGTTTGGCTAATGCTGCAAAGCTTTTGTAATGCTAAGTTTGGCTATCTTGACAAACAATGAGATTTCAAGGGTCTGGATGAATTTAAAAGAGCTTTTGGGATGCCTATAAACTAATTCCTAAGCTCTGTTTCATAGTACATGATGCTATAATTTTTTTCTTATATCAAGCTTTATTAGGTTTGATCAAGTTTATATAAAAATATAGTAAAATTTTTAACACCAAATAATTATACTATCAAAATATATTCAACATTAGGTTTAATGAAACTAATTTGGTGTTATAAGAGTTGCTACATTTCTCTATAAACTTATGTCAGTGTTATCAGTAAGGCATACACATAGGTTCGTGGTATACGAAAATACCATATACCTAATAGTATACGAGAAGATATCCTTTGGTTAAGGAAAAAACGGTGGACAAAGAAGGAAATTATCTTTTCGGAATAGAAGATATTTCGGATAAGGAAGAAGAAGCAGAGTCCTACTCGGATACTACGAGGACTATTCGGATCGTATCCATATTTGTCTCCCTAGTTCTACTTGGATAAAGGGACATCCGAGAGTATAAATACAAGACCCCCTAGGAGAAGAGGAGAGAGGTCAACACAGGACAACTCAGAATACAAGCCTAGACAGATCCAATCCAGAGTCACAAAGACCAACATAAGGGATCTAGAGCTACATCAAATCTCGCCAAGTTCATATTCAAGGAAAAAGACTATATTAGTTGTCGACTACATGTGAGAGCTCCATACCGTCAAGCCAATGTCGACTAGATTAGATTATCTCAAATATTGTACTCGTGTGATATTGATATATAAAGGCAATACTGGCTTCGGCCAACAGGAATAGAACTATTACCTGTCAGTTAAGGAGCCTAAACATGTATAAAAACCCCTGTATCCCATCTTTTTTACCTCAATCTCGCGTATACCCTGGTTCCAACGATCCCCATACTCTACAAATACCGTGGTTGGTGTATAGCCCGTCGATAGTGGCGCTCCAGGTAGGGGAACTTGGTGCTTTAAGGTTTTGACGAGATGGGTTTCAAGAGACGAATTTTTTTCTGACGACAAACTCTTCGACGACTTCGGCTTTGGGAGATACAACCCGACTGGAGCGTGTTCTACTATAGATCAGGACCCTCGTCATCTCAATCTTCATTAAGATATTGCTCTATAGATTTTCGGCGAGGGATACTTCGACGACTTTGGCCCTGAGAGATCTGACCCTACCAGAGTACGTTCCCCAACTAGATTGGAATCATCGCCACCAACAAATCGATCTACCGAGATCGCCCAAGCTTCAAGACATCACCGTTGCGGAGGACATCGGTTCACTATTGTCGATCACAAGGCCTAGGCCCAGACTGACCACTCTCGAACCAATGGGCCGCCAAAAATCCGACGAACTACCGTCATCAGGCAACATATTATACTATCCCATTATCGCTGTCGTCGTCCTCGGTAATTAAGTCTACTCGGAAGAATTCAATGTCCCATGCACGAGTCAGACATGGAGTCGCTACATCAAATCCAATTTGGCGTCAGTCATCGCACGCTAAGGGTCAAACGACCATGTCAGAATTGGTCATGTCAGAGTACCCACTGTAACGTATTAACTAGCTATATAATCAGGGATTGGTTTTCCCAACTTCACGGCTAGGGCTAGGAATTCGCTTCTTCACCTTAGTTTGTTATGAGATTCAAGTTGCTTTTGTGGAAAACTTTCCATAAAACCAGCTGGGGGCTAGAGAGAGTATAAAACTTCATTTAGCTGATGACAGCTCTGGCGAGAGTACTCGTTTATTGTCATGTATAGAATTTATTTTCAATTCATATCGTATTACTTCCAAGCTTTCACTCAGGGGATTTTCTATCTAACAATTTGTTCTGAGAATTGATTTCAAGAAAATTGAATATCAGAGCAATTGGCTTTCTTGAGTAAAAGAGACCAGTTGAAGGCTTTATAGTAGTCGACATCTTGTCTAGACTCCATAAAGCTCAAACCGATAATTTTTGTACTCAACTAACAGACATAGACTAGTCTTAGGGCACATAGTAGTCAAAATTTATTTTCGACTAGATGGATACCGGATTAATGAATTCAGGTTCAAGTCGAGTTCTCGGTCCAGGAGAAGAGAAGGATTTTGTCGCGTATTCTACACCTACTCGGCTATCCGATAATGGTTGGATGAGTTCGACAAGGGTTATGTACAGGGCATTTGATCAAAAGCGCTATAGCATGGCCACATATTTTCTGACCTCAATCCAAATTCAAACAATGGTCATGTTCTCTATCATGGCCAGAAAAGATGACTTGTTGGCAATTTCATGACTACTCAGTATTCCGAGAACGGCTAAGTGCTTCTGACAATGATGAATCTTTGGGTTACATGGTCAAGAACGCTAGTCCGATCATTTGCATTGAGGTCAGGGGCTACTGTCAATATTATTAATAAGGCATACCTCCTATACATAGGTTCGCGATATACGGAAATATCATATACCTAATAGTATACGAGAAGGTATCCTTTGGTTAAGGAAATACGGTGGACAAAGAAGAAAATTATCTTTCTAGAATAGAAGGTGTTCCAGATAAGGAAGGATAAGCGGAGTACTACTCGGACATTACAAGGACTACTCGGATCATATCCATAATTGTCTCCCCAGTTCTAATTGGACAAAGGGGCATCCAAGGGTATAAATACAATACCCCCTAGGAGGAGAGGGGAGAGACCAATACAGGCCAAGTTAGAAGACAAGCCTACATAGACCCAACCCAGAGCCATAAAGGCTGACGTAAGAAATCTAGAGCTACCTCCAATCTCGCCGAGTTCATATTCAAAGAAGAATACTATATTAGCCGCCGACTACGTGTGAGAGCTACATGCCACCAACCCGATGTCGACTAGATTAGATCATCCCAAATATTATACTCGTGTGATATCGATATATAAAGCCAACACCGACTTCGGCCAACAGGAGTAGGACTATTACCTATCAATTAAGGGACCCGAACCTGTATAAAAATCCCTGTTTCCCATCTCTTTTATCTCAATCTCACATATACCCCGATTTCAACGATCCCCATACTTTACAAATACCATGGTCGGCTATAGCCTATTGACAACTTAGTCAAAATTATAAAAGTTTGGCTTAGAAAAATATCCAAGCGACTTATTGTCGAAACTTGGTTTCGGCAATAAGAAATTGGGGGTAGCAGTCAAGCGTCAAACACGATGGGTTAGTATGCAAAGGGGATTTAGACAGGTTCAGGCCCTCTCAACGAGAGGTAATACCCTACTCCTGTTTCGGGGATTCGATCCGCCGAGTGGTTTGTTGATCTCGTGATCTCTTCCAATCTGTGCTCTCGTAAACTTTCGCTTTGATTCTCTATATCCCTCAAGGGACGCCCTACCCTCCTTATATAGTCTTGGAGGGTAGGTTTACAAGTCGGAGACCCAATCATACTCTATGTTGGACTCCTCAATCTTACCAACTTTGGACTATGAGCCGTTACCTTATCTCAATGGTAACGTAACACCCAAGTTATAAGCCGGTTTACATAATCATGAGTCCTAACCTATCCACTATGGTAAGTCGGATAAGCCAGCCGTGAGGGTATCGGGTACCCATAATCTCCACAGTAGCCCCCGAGACCTTCACAGTCGATGAGATAACTTTGCCTCGAACCAGAATAACACATAGCCGAGTACCTCCTTAGCTGAGTGCTTCCATCATCTCTGCCTGAGTCTCCCGAGTGTTTTATCATCCAATAGAAAGGCTGTGAAGGGCTGAAAACACCTCAAAAATTTCAAAAATAAATATTTAGGTGCATCGACTGATGCACCTAATTAGGTGTAGCCCCCGACTATGTGGTTAGTTAAAACAAACTAAGCATATAGTCAAGAACTATAATAATCATACTCATATAAATGTCCAGCCTAAGCTAAAAGCAATCATAAAAAATCATACAACACATAACCTCATAATCAAGGCATAGTGTATAATGAATCTGAGTACTCGGCAAGCTCATGCTTATCCGAGTCGTTTTGCCCGAGTCATCTCGGAACATACAACTCAGCCAATTCTCATGAATAGAAAACCTGAGTGAATAACTTAAAATAAATTTATCAGTCATCTGAAAAATACGACCAAAATATTAAATAGCTCCAGCCATAATATCGGTCTTAATCGAAAAAGCACACCAAGGTGGCAAAAAAGCATTGATATAATTATAAAGTCAAATGCTTTGTAGAAAACCAAACAACTCCTGCAACCTATAAAAAAGTTACCAGGATAGTTATAAAAAACTTTACTGTTTGTCACATTCCAAGTTGCATCGTACCAACCTTCAACAAGTTGTGTAACTACTGTATGAAAGGATTTTAAAGGTATTGGGCAGTGAGACACGCGCATATTGCCAGAGCAAATCTGCTTAAGTCCCTAGAGACACATGTCAAGCCACACCTGTAATATGGGCCGTAAGCTTCTCATGGGTCTCGGCCCAATCACGAGAAAACCTAGCGGTACCCTAAAATCTCTGAAGCGTCGTTGTCTTCCCCGCCGCTTCATCTTCCAAAAATTTCCCATTCCGCGCTCCTGTTCATAGGTTCTTCGTAGAAACCTAGAACTCGTGCGCATCCAAATCCATCCATCTGGAAGCTCAAGCCCCATCAGGATTCCTCGCGCGCAACCAACTCCCGGCATTTTCCTCAAAAAATCCCCACTCCCAGCGCCAGATTCATCTTCCCCAATCCGCATCCATGGCTGAGGAGAGAGAAATCCCCTTCGACCAATGGGCTACCTCTGACGTGAAGGAATCGACCCTGCGAGAGATGGTGAAGGACGGAGTTCTTCCGGCCAAGGAGATCATCGGTTGGCATCCGGCGTTCGGCGAAGAATTCCCGACCCCAAACACCGGTGAGATCGTTGTCTTCACCCACTTCTTTTACTGCGGGTTTGGTCTTCCAACTTGCGATTTCTTCCGTGGCATCTTAGAATATTACGGTCTCTAACTCTACCATCTGAACCCAAATTCCGTGCTACATATCGCCATCTTCATCCATGTATGCCAGGCCTTCTTAGGTATCCACCCACATTTTAATCTCTTCCGCCGCATGTTCTCTATCAAGGCACACCCAACTAAGGACAATCCCTGCGTTGTTGGTGGCACCGGCTTTCAACTTCGTGGGACTCTCCGCAAAGATTATTTCCCTCTTCCTCTAAAATCCTCCAACAAGGGCTGACACGCAAATTGGTTTTACATCTCGAACCCAGCCCCCAGCTTGCCCGACTTCATCGGCCTCCCATCCATCCAACGAGCCAACTGGAACACCATGCCAGAAGGGCAAGACTGGATTGATTCGAACAACCTCTTGGCGAAGATTCTCGAGCCTCCAAGGAGAGCAAATCACCCGGCACTTCATCAAGTGTCGACTGGCTCCTATCAAGGAAAGGTCTAAGCCTGCGTTCGAGTATGAAGGCCAGAGTGACCCCAACCGGGAAGACCGCGAATCTCTGAACTTCCAGGTCTTGTGCGCTCGCATGTACAAGATCTTCTCTTCTGGAATCGTGGTGGAGTACAGCAACAAGCTGCCAGTTGTTCCCTTTAGTCTTCTTCGACCACCTCCTCCGGTAAGTAGACTCTGCAACTCGTATCATTCTTCACTTTGTTTCTGTCCTCCAATGTGTCTTAATAGTACTGCTTGCAGGCAAACGCTCTGATCATCTCCAAGCCGTACAAAGTCTTCCACGAAGATGTGCCTGCTCAGCCAACTACCAAGAAGCCAGCAGGCGGCCCAAAAATCAAACCGCAGACCAAAAATAAGAGAGCCGCTGCCGAAGAGGAGACCAGCAAACGGGCTAGCAAGAGAAGGCTGGTCGTAGATGACTCGGACGAAGACACTAAAGAAATTCAGACTCCAAAGATGAACATAACTTCTCCGAGGCCATCCACACGATCTGCTCCAAATATCAGGAAGTCCAACAGGTATCTCTTTGCTTATTCAAATTTATCTTCTCGTTGAAAATATACTTGTCTTCACTATCTTCATCTTCTTCTGCAGAAAACCCTAAGATATAGATCCCACCGGGCAGACAGAAAAAACAAGCCGATCTACAACGCTTGAAAAGCCAAAGTCTGCTGAAGAAGGGTCTCAGGACCCTCTCCCAAGTGAGGACACCCCTGTGGAAGAGCCCCCGACTGCCTGCCAGGAAGTCCCGACTGGAAACCAGCCGGATGAGGACACACAGGGTCGTGTGATCAAGAAACGCCGGTTGAGGACCCAGCTCCAAGGACAGGTAAGCTTCAAATAGTCTTCAGACTCTTGTCTTGAATATATTTTCCAATATTTATCTCATTTGTCATCCTTAGAGCAAGCAACCGAAGAGGAGGAGATTGTCCGACTGAAGTCTTTAGAAGACTCGGTTCCTCCGATAAAGATTGAGTGGCGAGATGCTGAAGGCAAGAGGCAGGGCATCATCTTGAACAAGCAGAAAGAGGCTGAAGAACGCGACATGCTCGTTGCCAGCCTTACCGAGGCATCTCGACTGTTAAATGTATGTATGAATCTCTCGTACCTTGACCATGTAGCCTTATGTAATCGACTGACTCCATCTTCGTAATGCAGAGAATTCATTGTCGCTCAATGGCCAAGTCGGACACTCTCGAGAAGCTGATGCCTCACGTAAACTCTCTGGAGAATATTCAGCAAGATCTCAAGAATGCCAGAGAAGAAGCAGCGGCTCGAGAGGTCGTCTTGAGGGAGGAAATTAATAAGCTTCGAGACATGAACCTAGAACTCCGTGGTTCAATCGAAGGTAAGAGAATTAACTTATCTTGTTCTTGTATAATCTGTTTGATTTTGATAATTTCAAATCTTCATGCTATAGCCAATGTATCTGAGATCAACTCCCTCAAGGCTCAATTGAAGAAGACGGAAACTGACAACGCCAAGCTTGAATCTGACAAGAACAAAGCCTTAGAAGAAATTGAAGGTAACCCTCAAAACTTGTACTCCTTGATCCATCTGATCTTGGTTATTTATGCAATCTGAATCATATCGAACTTGTAGCTAATAGAGTAAAATCCCAAGCTCAATTTGAAGTCTTCGCCGAAAAAGTCCGGAGGGCCGAAAGAGTTAGAGATGATATCGCCAATGCAGCCACGCCAATATTGTTGGCACTTTATGAAAACAGCCTCGGGACAAGCTCTTTAGACGCGGTTGAAGTCTTCGATAAATTCAGGACAGCGCCGAAGAAGTATGTGGATAATACCACAGATGCTCCTGTCATGAGTGCAAGTGAAACCTTGGCCATGATGAAGTCACTCTATCCTCGGGTAGATATAAACTCCATCGGAGAAGGCTTCGCCGATGGAACCACCGATGAGCAGGCCTTAGAGCTGATTAATGAAGCACATGAGACGGCCAAAAAGATTGCTCCTGACGTGGTAAAAAACTTCCAAGGGTAGATTAGCTGATGTAAACATTGTTGAAATATAACTTGTAATCGCTTAATTTAATTTATTTATGCTTATGCCCTAATCTGAGTCTTCGCATTTAATTTCTTAAAAATTTTCGTCCGACTGTCACCAAGCCTAGACTTGATTAAGCCATCAAAAAATTTTCAGTCCTTATCTGCTGAACTCAAACCAGAACAATAAACAATGATAAACTAAGTATGAACAAGTCATTACTGATAAAAAGAATATCATATTTTATTGATATGTGTAGCTCCCGACTGACAATTCAAGAAGTCATCTTACTTGAAGTCGGCAGTCGAGAAACGCATGATACAATAAATCTAAGTATAATATCGACGAAGGTGCTCAATGTTCCAGGAGTTCTCCACCATGGTCCCATCTTCACGCTTTAGACGATATGCTCCTGGCCGAGTGACCTCAGCGATTATATAGGGGCCTTCCCATAGTGGAGATAACTTGTGTCAATCCTTTGTGGTCTGAATCCTCCGTAAAACCATGTCGCCAACAATAAAAGCTCGTGACCGAACGTTGTAATTATGATAACGCCGAAGTCCTTGAAGATATCGTGCCGACTGAATCAATGCGGCCTCACGAGCTTCTTCCAGTCGGGTTAAGTCGTCAACTCTGTCTTGATCGTAGTGCTCGTCGTTGAAACTGCGAACTCGAAGAGATTCATACTCCATCTCACTCGGCAACATTGCTTTGGCCCCATAAATCAAGAAGAAAGGAGATTGGCCGGTAGCCCGACTGGGTGTAGTCCACAGTGACCTTAAAACCGATGGCAACTCTTGAACTCATCTTCCAGCGTAAGGACTTAATCTATCAAATACTCGGGCCTTGATGCCTTGAAGAACCATACCATTGGCGCGTTCAACTTGTCCATTGTTTTTAGGGTGCGCCACCGATGCGTAGCAAATCTTGATGCCGAAGTCTTCACAAAATTCCTTGAAAATGCCTCTAGTGAACTGAGTCCCATTATCGGTTACAATTCTATTCGGAACATCAAACCGGTGCACAATGTTTAGAATAAAATCTCGTGCCTTGTCCACAGTAATTGTAGCAACCGGCTTAGCCTCAATCCACTTGGAAAACTTGTCGATTGCGACGAATAGATGCGTAAATCCTCCTGGAGCCTTTTTGAAAGGACCAACTATATCCAAGCCCCATACCGCGAACGGCCACGACAATGGGATTGTTTGTAACTCTTGGGCTGGAACATGGCTTTGTCGAGCGAAGAATTGGCAATCCTCACATGTGCGGACCACCTTGTCGGCGTCGGAGACCGCCGTGAGCCAGAAAAATCCTTGCTTGTAGGCCTTGCCCACCAAAGTACGCGCCGCAGCATGACTGCCGCATATGCCGGAGTGAATATCTTGTAACAATTGACGTCCCCCCTCAGGCGTGACGCATCTCATCAAAACTCCAGAAGGGCTTCTCTTATACAATTCCGAATCGACCATGATATAGCCTTGACTACGACGTCGGACTCGTTCCGCATAATCCCGATCATTCGGCAGCTCTTGCTGAGTCAAAAACTTGATGAACGGTGTCCTCCAGTCAGCGTCGAGCATGGCAACTTGGTCTATGGCTTTTTCGTTGGGGACTGATTTCTTAACAGTCGGCTCATAGAGATGTTCCACGAAAACGTCAGTCGGAGCGGCTTCTCGCTTGGACCCGAACTGCGCTAACTGATCTGCCGCTTCGTTGTTGTGCTTCAAGACGTGAGATAACTCCAGTCCATCAAACTTGTCCTCAAGCTTGCGAACTTCTTATCGATAGGCCTCCATGGTATCTTTCAAACAAGACCAATCCTTCATTACTTGATTGACCACCAGCTGGGAATCTCCTCGCACGATCATCCGTCGTATCCCGAGTGACACAACAAGTCGTAGGCCGTGAAGTAAGGCTTCGTATTCAGCCACATTGTGAGAGGCAGGGAAATGTATATGAAGAACATACCGTAGCCTCTCCCTAGTCGGGGAAATCAAGACGACTCCTGCTCCCAAGCCGGTGACTCATTTAGATCCGTCAAAGTGCATGGTCCAGTATTGCAGCTCCTCCCTAGGCATATCTTCTTGTCGCTCGGTCCACTCGGCCACGAAATCCGCCAAGACTTGAGACTTTATAGACGTCCTTGCTTTGAAGGTAATATCCAGCGGCATCAGCTCCAGAGCCCACTTCGCAATGCGCCCAGTAACCTCCTGGTTATGGATGATATCGCCAAGTGGAAAAGACGTGACCACGGTAACCGAGTGACTCTGAAAATAATGGGCCAACTTCCTAGCAGTTATTAGAACTCCATATAGTAATTTTTGTACCTGGGGGTAGCGGGTTTTGGCTCCTACCAGTACCTTGCTAACAAAGTAGATCGGCCTTTGAACCTTCTGAGCTCGTCCTTCCTCCTCGCGTTCGATGACCAAAACCGTGCTGACCACCTGGTGAGTTGCAAAAACGTAGTGCAGCAGAGGTTCTTGAGGGTGAGGTGATGCCAATACGGGCGGCGTCGTGAGGAACTCCTTGAAGTCTTCAAAAGCTTTCTGGGCCTCGGTGGTCCATTGAAAATCGTCGGTCTTCTTCAGCAACTTGAAAAATGGCATGCCTCGTTCGCCGAGTCTGGAAACAAAGCTGCTCAACGCCGTCATGCAACCAGTGAGCTTCTGGACATCCTTCTGGGTACTCGGGGGCTACATGTTCCGGATAGCATTGATCTTTTCTGGATTTGCTTCAATGCCGCAATGGGACACCATAAAGCCAAGTAGCTTGCCTGACGGCACACCGAAAGTGCACTTCTCTGGGTTCAAATTCATTCTGAAGGCCCGAATATTTGCGAAGGTTTCTTCTAAGTCAGCGATCAGGTCTTCCTTCTGTTAGTCTTGATGACGACATCGTCGATGTAGGCTTCCACGTTTCTCCCGAGCTGGGTCTGAAGGCATCTCTGGATCATACGCTGATATGTGGCTCTGGCGTTCTTCAGGCCGAAGGGCATCGTGATGTAGCAATAAGCTCCAAACGGTGTAATGAATGATGTCTTCAGGCAGTCGGACTCCTTGAGGCTGATCTGATGGTAACCCGAGTAACAATCCAAGAAGCTCAGAAGCTCGTAGCCGGCTATTGAATCGACGACTTGATCAATACGGGGCAATCCAAAAGGATCCTTGGGGCAAGATTTGTTGAAGTCGGTGTAGTCCACGCACATGCGCCATTGTCCTGTCTTCTTCCAAACCAGGACCGGGTTGGCTAACTAGTCGGGATGGTAAACCTCCTTGATAAACCCGGCAGCCAAGAGCTTGGTGAGTTCCTCCTTGATAGCATCTTCTCAATCTTGGGCGAAGCGGCGGAGTCGTTGTTTTATTGGTTTAGCGTCATCTTTGATGTTTAATGAGTGCTCGATCACCTCCCTAGGAATATCCGGCATGTCAGACGGTTTCCAAGTAAAAATATCTTTATTATTCTGGAGGAAGGTAACGAGCGCGCTTTCCTATTTGGGAACTAACTCCGCGTCTATTACAGCAGTTTTAGAAGGATCAGAGGAGTCAAGGGGAATTTTCTTCGTCTTGGCGTCGCTTTCTCCCGACTTGGCTATCTTCTTCGCGGGGATTTCGCCTTCTCTGGATGTCGATGCGGCCAGTCGGTTCTCTTGTTGGCCACGTAATCTCTCACGAGATTGGGCTATGTCGTAGCTTTCCTTGTCGCAGGTGAAGACTTGCTTGATGTCGCTGCACTGGGTGACAGCTCCATTAGGGCCGGGCATCTTCATGATGAGATAAGTGTAGTTGGTACCGCCATGAACATGGCGAGCGCAGGTCTTTCGATGATCGCATGGTAAGCCGCTTCGAAGTCGGCAACCTCAAAGGTGATGTTCTCTGTCCGAAAGTTCTCCCGAACGCCGAAGGTGACCGGAAGGGTGATATGCCCGAGTGGCGTAGATGACAGCCCCGGGATGACTCCATGGAAGGGGGCTGAGCTCGGCTTTAGTTCTGCTCTCGGGATTTGCATCTCGTCCAATGTCTTGGCGAAGAGGATGTTGAGGGCGCTGCCGCCGTCGATGAGGATGCGCTTGAGCATGATGTTGCGAACCACCGGGTCTAGTACCAGGGGATACCGCCCCGGGTGAACCACTCGGTCAGGGTGATCCGAGCGGTTGAACGTGATAGCCACCTCTGACCATCGTAGGTAGTGTGGGACTTCGGGTTGTACTGCGTTGATATCTCTGTCGGTCAGCTTTTGCTTCCTCTTGGACTCATACGCCAGCGGTCCCCCGAAGATGTGGTTTAGCTCACCCCTGGGATCTTGGAAAGGCTCTGGGCTGCTAGCCGGGTCATTCCTCTTGGCTCTCGATGTGCCGGCTTCATCCGCCGGCTTCTGACGTAGTTGGGCTGCGTACTGCTCAGCGAAATGCTTGTAGATGAAACAATCCTTGGCCGCGTGCTTGTGATTTGGGTGATGTGTGCATTGAGCATTCATGATCTTGTCGTAGGCGGCGACTCGGGGACGCTGTTGTTGGTAGTTCGTCGTCGTGGCGACCAGATCCTCGGGCTTACGCTTGCGATCTTTTTGGCCGTTGTTGCCGTTGTTGTTTCTGTTGTCCTTCTTAGGACGCCAGCTGCCTCCGGATTGCTTGTCATTCCTCTTGTCATGCCTGTCTTGCCGTGAGGCTTTGATTGCATCGTCGGATTTGGCGTAAGAGTTAGCTGTCTCGAACATCTGCTTGACCGTCTTCAGTGGCTTGCACCCAAATTTGCCGATCAGCAACTCGTCGCGGACGCCTTTCTGGAACGCGGCTATAATGACGTCGTCGGTAATGTTGGGAATCTTGTTCCGCTTCTCCGAGAAGCGTCGGATGTAGTCCTTCAACGACTCATCTGGCTTTTGAATTACATTGTATAGATCAAAGTGTGTCCCGGGCCTTTCGAAAGTACCTTGGAAGTTGACGATGAAGTGGTCCCGAAGCTCACTCCACGAGTTGATCGAGCCTCTTGGCAAACTCGTGAGCCAGTTCCTGGCTGAGTCGGCGAGAGCGACGGGCAGGTAGTTTGCCATGGCTTTGCTGTCTCCTCCTGTTGCGTGGATGGCAAGGGTGTACACGGTCAACCATGACTCGGGGTCGGTCATGCCGTCGTACTTGTCGATCCCAGTGGGCTTGAAGCCACTCGGCCAATCCACTCGACGCAGGTCCCGAGTGAACGCGGGCACTCCATCGTCGTAGTTGTCGGGTGATCTCCTTCGGTCTTCATAAGAGTGTCTGTCACGCTCCCGATGGCGTCGGTCAAGGACCTCCCTCAAGTCACTCGGTGGGGGCCTTCAGGAGCTGCTTTGATGGTTGGAGTTGTAGCTGCGACGAATCCGATCGTGGACGGGTGGTCGACCGTGACCTCTCTCATGAGAGTCGGCCGATTGTTCTTGATGCTTCCATGCTGCGTCGTGGCAAGGGTCTTTGGACTTAGCGGGTGTCTTGCTTTGTTCGGGCCTCTTGTAGTCCTTGGATCGTAGCGGTGGTAGGTGGCCTCTTTCGGGTGTTTCGGCGATGGACTCAGTAGGTCTCCGCGCGGAGCTAGAGGGAGGGCCGTAGGTCCAAAAGTGGTGTTACCACAGCGGGTGCCGCTTCAATGATAGTGTCGATGAGGGTGAGGGCAGCGATGGCGTTTTGTTGAGGCATCTGAAAGATGTTGGCGTTGTCGACTCGTGTCTGCAATATGGCCACGGGCAGAGCGCCCAGTCGCCCTCAGGTCTCGTTTCTTCTTGTCAGCTTCTTCTGTCTTCTTGAGCTCCTCCTCCTTGCGCTTGTTCTCCTCCTCCACACGCTTGCGCTCTTGCTCAAGCTTGGCTCATTCCTCTTCCGCAATCCTCCGGGCCATGGCTGAGTCGGTCTCGACTACTTCGGCCATGAGGACGTCGAGGAGCGCCGGATCGTAATAATCTTTGTCTAAGTCGGAGCTGTTAATGTCGTCCGTGGAGATGTCGTAGAGGTTGTCGAAGTCAGGGGAGCTGAGATGTTCATCGAGTTCCATAGATGAGTATGACCCGAGTCGTTCGAGTATGACAACAATTTCCCTCGTGCCCAGATCGCAGTATGATGATGATGAAGAAGATTCTCCCAAGTGGATCGAATCCAACTCGGAAGATAGATGATCGTAGTAGATCTTAGCGTCATCCGGTAATCCGAACGGCACCAAGTGGTTTTCCCCTCCCAACTGGTTCAAATCCGAGTGGAGGAGAGAAAGCTTGCCGAAATTGTTGGTGACGAAGTTAAGGCTGCTGAAGCGAAACGCCTGCCCCGGAGGGAAAGCGAAGTTGTCGATGCCTGATGTAGATCCCATCGCGCTTGTCAGCGAGATGAAGAAGAAAACTTGACGCACTCCCCCTACCTGGCGCGCCAACTGTCGAAACTTGGTTTCGGCAATAAGAAATTGGGGGTAGCAGTCAAGTGCCAAACACGATGGGTTAGTATGCAAAGGGGATTTAGACAGGTTCAGGCCCTCTCAACGAGAGGTAATACCCTACTCCTGTTTCGGGGATTCGATCCGCCGAGTGGTTTATTGATCTCGTGATCTCTTTCAATCTGTGCTCTCGTAAACTTTCGCTCTGATTCTCTATATCCCTCAAGGGACGCCCTACCCTCCTTATATAGTCTTGGAGGATAGGTTTACAAGTCGGAGACCCAATCATACTCTATGTCGGACTCCTCAATCTTACCAACTTTGGACTATGAGCCGTTACCTTATCTCAATGGTAACGTAACACCCAAGTCATAAGCCGGTTTACATAATCATGAGTCCTAACATATCCCCTATGGTAAGTCGGATTAGCCAGCTGTGAGGGTATCGGGTGCCCATAATCTCCACACTTATAATATGAAAAAGAGGGAGTACATATTTTGTTGGTACATCCATAAATTTAGAAAGACATAGATATTCCTTCCGTTGAGAAGAACACAAGAAGGCAAGGGTGCCTGTCTTATGGGCCATGATAGGGTTCCTATTTAGCGCATATGCGCTAGCAAGCTAAGTAACGCACACTTTATCCAATCTTCTTTTCCCTCGTTAAAAATTTTCAACTCAGATTTTTAAACTTTCAAGTCAAGATTTAAAATTTTTTAAGTTAATATTTAAAACTTTCAACTCATATTTGAAAACTTTTAAATGGTGATTTTAAACTTTTAACTCAAGATTTGAAATTTTTAACTCAGATTTAAAAAACTTTTAACTAAGATTTGAAAGCTTTAACTCGGATTTGAAAAAATTCAAGTTAAGATTTGTAAACTTTCACATGAAAATGCAAAAAGTTCAACTCAAATTTAAAAACTTTCATCTTAAAATTCAAAACATTCAACTTAAATTAGAGATGAAAGATTCAATTTATAAGATAAAAAATGGCAAAAAAGAAAACCACGTGAGGACGCACATGCGCCAACCTCGAGGCATGTGCACCAATAAGCGAGCTGGCGTAGATATTAGCTTTTCACGACCATGATATGCCGATTTTTGTCTTATGGGCCATTAGTGGGCTGATTTTGTTACCTGGGCCTTAATGGGCCATATATTTTAGGAAAAATTTTAATCTAGGTCCCTCATCTTGTCGTCGAGTTTCAAAAACATCCCTGAACCACACAATTGAATACAACGCATCTCTTAACTTACAGAACCAGTGCGCACAAGGTCTCAAGACGGTTTGGATGATGGCTTTAGCTTATGTGGCCTATGTTGCCCATTTGACTAGGTCTTAGTCCCATGTGGTCTTGACGTGGTGATAGTGTGGCATTATAGCTATAATTTTTAAAAAATAAACAGCGGGCCCCATATGTTGGACACAAGGAAAAAATAAAAACATGATGAGGCCCACATATCAGCGGGTTATTGGTTAAAAAATATGTGGGCCCACATGTCATTCAACTCTCTCCCTCCATCTTCTCTTCCCTCTATTCCTCTTTTGTCTCCCCCATCTTCTCTCCCTTTATAGGTTGGGAGGCCGGAGGCGGGAGATGGCCCCATCAACCATTGTCCCGAGAGCTCCGGGAGTCCACGGCATCGGAAGTTTTAAAGGTCGACAGGCCAACGATGAAGGAGCTTCAGAGCTTGACGAGCTGGCGGTAGGCATGGAACTTGAGTGGCGGTTCCGGTGGAGGGTGGCGGCCAACCCTTTCCTCTTCCCCTCATTGTTGCCGATCCCTTCCTCATTGGATGCAGCTAGTGCCGTCTCCTTCCGCCACCACCACATCTAGATCCACCTCCGCCTGGCCGCCGCTGCCCGACGCCCAAATCTTGCGACTGGCCGGTCGCCGCCGTTCGTCAGCGAGGAAGGCGGCAGAGGCCGACTGTCACCCTCGAGGAGGCCCACTGCCACCACCATTCGTCAGCGAGGAAGGCGGTAGAGACCGACCGTCTCCCCGCCGGGACATCCTCCAGGTGCTTCGGAAGCACATGTCGCACCACCAGTGGCTGCTGTTGCGTGATCTCGCCGCCAACGATGTCGAGGTCGAACATGCACATCGCCCGATGGTAGTAGGTGTGGAGCTTGAAGTTGACCTCGTCGCCACCATACGAGTGTCTCAAGAGTGTGGAGGAGCAAGAGAGGGAGCAATGGGGAAGAGATTGAAGAGGGGAAAGAGGAGGAAGAAGACCACGTGTAGAGAAAAAAGAGGAAAGAGAGAAGATGGGAGGAGTGAGGATGACACATGAGGCCCACATGAGCCCCACCATTTTGTATTGTTTTATGGTGTAACTCACACGTGGGCCTCACAGTTTTTATTATTTTTGCGGACCGAATTGACACGTAAATATCACATCAATGTCACGTGGAACAAAGACTTAGTCAACTAAACCACGTAGGTGTCACGTCAGTTAAAACCATCATCCAAATCATCATAGAATTTTGTGTGTATTGGTTTTATAAGTTAAGAAATATGTCCGAGTTTGTGGTTTAAGGAAATTTTTGAAACTTGACGACGAGATGAGTGACATAAAGTAAGTTAATTGTTTCTCTATATTTTATCACTTACCCTGCGCTGGAGTCCATTTCTTACCCGTCACCACCTCCTCCTCCTCCTCGATCGAGGCATACCCCGCCGCAGTTCGCAGCTCACCTCTGGCGGCCATGGCGGCGGCGGCAGCGCAGAGGCTCCTGGCGGCCAGCACGAAGATCGTAGGGGTCGGCCGCAACTACGTCGCCCACGCCAAGGAGCTCGGGAACCCCGTCCCCAAGGTACAGTACTCTCCGATCCCGAACCACCACTGGTGTGGGTTCTCCGGTCGCCTTCTTCCCGCGGGGTGCCTGATCCGGCGTCGGCGGTGTCCGTGCTGCGTCTGGTTGCAGGAGCCGGTGCTGTTCCTGAAGCCCACCTCGTCGTTCCTCCATGCGGGCGTGGCCGGCGCCGCCATCGAGGTGCCGGAGCCGGTCGAGTCGCTGCACCACGAGGTCGAGCTCGCCGTCCTTATCTCCCAGCGCGCGCGCGACGTCCCGGAGGCCTCTGCCATGGACTTCGTCGGAGGTAAGTATCTTAATAACATATGATGTGCTGTGATAAAATGGATCTAAACTGGCGGCATCCTTTCAGTTGATTAGTCGTGTGAGTTGGATACTTCTATATCCCTGATCATGGAAATAAAAACCAGAAGTTTTGTAAATAAATCAAAATATATTGCCCACCGAAAAATTCGAATAGGACTTTGTTCTGTGAAAACTAGGTAGAACCTTGGAATTACCATTCGGAACTATTTGAGCAAGTCTTGGAGACTTTAGACAGGAAGTGGACAACTAGAGGACATATAACTTTCACTCTTTCAGCGATTCCAGTACACTTTGTCCATAAACATTTGGCAACCTTGGTAGAAAAATTCAAACATGGAATTTTAAGCTCTTAGCCATCTGCTTGTTCAATGCCTGTTTTGCCATGACCAGGCACATGAAAGTATCTTATTAGTGAGGAGTATTCGTTAGCATAGTCACATTTTCTTTTACTATTGGTTGCTTGATAGTTCTCTAAATATTCATGGTGGTGAAATGTGATCTTATTATTGTTTGGTTCAATACCAAATTATGCTACACTAAGTAGCAGATTGTTCACCACTACTCTTTCTTTTACTGCTAGTATTTGTTAATGTGGGTTCTACGAGTCAACAAAAAGTTACTGGTTTTCAGTTTTCCCCTTTCAGTGACAAAGTACATTTATAATTAGTGGTATATCTTTGGATTTCCTAGGTTATGCGCTTGCTTTGGACATGACAGCAAGAGAACTTCAGTCTGCTGCTAAGGTGTGCACTAGCTGCCCTGGTTTTCTTTGGTCTTGTTATATGTGTATCATTATTGTCACTTTATTGCCATCTATCATCCCTGGTGGTTTCAAAGGATAGATAAGAGCAGAGCATTCAAATTAATAAAAGAAATTCAGCAACAAACTGCACACCACTAGCTGCTTCTTTATTATGTTCATGCCATCATATCAACTAATTGTATAAGCTCCTAGAGCAAGAACTATTTTTCCTTTTGAATTTGGTTATTACAATCTTGTTTGATCAAATATATCAGAATGTTTTTTGGAACTATTTTTTGTGCAAAAATTATGATAACTAATTGGCAGTTGTATCCTTGATACTTTTATGAATCAATCACAGTTTCTTAATGTAAGATAATATTTCAGTCTTGCACTTCTTTTTTATACTTAGAAACCAATGTACTCTGTAGTCTGCAGGTCTTCCTTGGACTTTGGGTAAAGCACAGGACACCTTCACTCCGATTAGTGCAGTGGTAAGCAATGAAAAGAACTGCAGGATACTGGTAACAAATTGGCACATCCTTTTGTTGGTCGTGGATTGTATTCTTTGAAATGCTTCCCATGTCATTTGACTGAATATGAAATGCATAATTCCATTGCTGCATCCAATGCATTTGACTTTTCTTGATGATTCTTGCTCTATTGAACAGATTCCAAAATCAGCTGTCGCTAATCCTGATGATCTAGAGCTCTGGCTAAAGGTAACTATACCAATTTGTAGACATGTAGTGAATCTATCCATTTGCCCCCTAAGAAGTAGAAAGTACAACTTATTAACAAGCATAGAGAAATCTTGTCCAGGTTGATGATGAACTTAGGCAGAAGGGATCTACAAGTGATATGATATTTAAGATACCATCTCTAATCAGTTATATCAGTTCCATCATGACATTAATGGAGGGTGATGTTATACTGACCGGTAAATCACATTTTTGGAGAACAGTTTGTTGTGCATTAGAGTTGTGATTGTGGGGGTTATTCATGAATTCCTCTGCAGGTACTCCTGAGGGTGTAGGTCCAGTACGACCAGGACAGAAGATCAAAGCTGGTATAACCGGCTTCGTTGATGTTGAGTTTGATGTTCAGAAGCGCAAGCGGTCATTTTCTACTTAATGTGATAGGCAAGAGATTAATCTAAGCAATGTCTTCTGCAGGCATATCAGTATATTGTTCTGCTTGACTCGATTTAGGCAATAAAAACATATATTAAGGTTGCATGCATTTATTTATTGGTGCAACTAAAAGAAATACTTTGGTCCATTAATTTCATGAAACTGGACTATACCTGCACAATATTCTTGGCTTGTCCATACTGAAACTAATGTACATTGTAAACATAGGCTTCCCATATGACATAGTGCATGAAAACGTAGATATTCTTTTCATGTAGAACAATATTGTAAGCATATGCCTGTCTAATATATGCTTATGGATCACTTGTGATGCTTTTCATGTAGAACTTCGAGAGCATGTATCAAGAAAATCCTGGATCTGTTCTTGGGAAATCCAGACCGTACTTTACGCCATATTTGTAATTCCGGATCTGTTTATAGTTTCGTGTGAGAGCAAACAGGCCTTTCATGAACTATGCAGGTGCAGTATTTTTCTCCATGTTGATGGAGCTCTAAGCTCTCTGCAATAACAGCAAACCTCTTGTCGCCAAGCACACTGTGTCTACCTGTGGCAAAATACGCAGCGGTAGTAATACCCATGTAAATATTATGATGCCGGTTCCATCTAACAGCTAAACTGTTAATATTGTGAATGTCTGAATGTCTTATGAATTGATTCTATGGATCGGTTTCTCCACCATGCGTGGCCATACATGCATGCATGATAAGGAGAAGAGAGCCATGGGCGACTGAATTGAAGGAGACATTGCATCCATGTGGGGGCCGGAAAAAAGTCCGAACCTGGCGGCGTCACGACTTCAGCCACTCCGGCTCCGGCTGCAGAAAATGATCGATGTTTGCCTGATGCAACGCATGGTATTTACGCTTTCATCAGAAGAAAAATGGTAAAATTTCAGAGAAGGGAAAAAAGTTGTACTGCATCAATCAGTAGCAGACGCTGAATGGCCAGAGCATGAACATGGTTTTGGCAAGGTCGATCATGAACGCATGTTAGATTAGTAGTTCAATGGTTTTCGATTGTATCTTGGATCAAATTAGTACTACTACGCAACATATGAATTACTGGATTGTCAAAGAGAAATTGCAGCCCTGCTTAATTAGTTACAAAATCTTCATATTAACTTCACTGTGCATACATGCATGATAACTGACTATCACACTTTGCTAAATGGACAATGGACTATATAAATAATAATATAAATTATACGACTAATGCAGTTATTGTTCCTCTCTCTCCACGACACGGCACCGATCGAAATAACATCCGTCATTAAATTAAAGTTGTGTCCTGGATTTGCTAGCTTTACCATATTGCAATGAAATTAAGTGATTAAAGTTAAAGAAAATTTGTTGTCTATTACATAGTTGACATAAAACACCCCTTAAAATTTTACACTTTTTGGACTGTTGAATCGCTTTGACATTCGTGCAAATAACCCAAATCCTAATATTTTTTTCTCAGCACCATGCACTCACATTGAACGCTTCCTCAATACCCCTCGTCGCTGCATCCTTCGCCGCGACAACTCCAGCGCACTGCTGTTTGGTCTCACCGGCTAGCCAAAAGGTGTTAACGGCGTCGATGAGGCCCCTCGGGCAGCCACCACCCCTACCCTTCCTCAGGCTAGTGAAGGCAAGGTGCCCCTGCCCATCGTCCTTTCCTTCTACCTTATCTTCGGCAGTTTTCTGCTTCCTGATTTGTCGCCACTGGCCACCACCTCCTAACTTGTCGCTCCGCTTTACCCCTGCTGCCAGCACTAGCCCACCAGTCGCAACCCACACTGCGGCTTAAGTGCACACTGTTGCTGCATCGCAACCCGCCCATTCTGCCGCCCATCGTCGGTTCGCCACTTCATGTGGCTATCCCTCTAAGCCACGGAGTTTGGGGTGTCATCGATGCTGAAGAACTCCTTCCCTTCTTTTCCCTCCCTCCAACTCCTCTCTCACCCCCACCCTAACCCGAGACCCTAATCCGTAGCTCCTTCGCCGGAGTTTGGGGTGTCATCGACACCAAAGAACAAGAGTAAGTCACGGAGCTAGAGGAGAAGGCCCTGAAGCACGAATCGAGAAGCACTTCTAGTGGCCCAAAATCTGTAAGATTTGGGGATAGATTTTCTGTCGACAGAAGGTTAGCAACTAAAATTATGACGTTGCATTTTTCACTTAATTTCAGTCAATTTTTTCTTTATGTGATTACTCTCTCTCATATATCTATACTACCTTAAATAATGCTAATGATGAAATCCAAGTCTACCTTCAACGTCATAAGCTCACATGTGAAATCACATGGTTTCGTCCACACGACAAAGAGCAAAGCGAGAAGAGGACCGCAAACCGCTAGAGATGAGGTGCCGGTGCTGTGAGATGTGCCACATCACCAAATCGCACCACTCAATCAAGACAAAAAATCGCTCAGGCTTTCTCGGCGCCCACCGGGTATATTCCTCATCGCTAATTGCACGCAGCGGCGGCGGATGATCGATGACCCATATCATGTGGGTCTAAGTCCTTAAAAAAATTAATGATTTTGTTGGGAATATAAATGGCACAAGCAATCACTCACCACCGTCCACAATGCAAGAATAAAACGCCCTGACCCTGATAGGGACCCAACATCATCCTCACCCTACCAATCCTAAACCAAAGTTCTTTCTCTCAAAGAGAAAAATCATAAATCAAATCCACCATCTATCTTTCTCTAGATTTGGAAGGACTTTGTAAAAAAAGAAAATTAACAAGAAATACAGGAGACCTTGTAGGAAAGAGACAGTCATCCTACCAAACCATGCACCAGCAGCCTGCAGTATGAGCTATAAAAAGGTAGAATACTACAACCAAAAAGTTATACCCTCACACCATCACCCACAACACTAAGCAACAAGAAGAGCAGCTAGCAATCCCTAGTGCGATGGATCAATTTGGATTCTCTTCTCTCCAACCAATCAAACTTTGCATTTTTTTCCCTTTTGGTAGATCAGACATCAAATATACTGAAAAATAGTAAAATACATGAGGAGTTTGATCTACTGCTGCTTTCTTCTACCATGACAAGGAGAGAGATCACTTCATGGCAATGCCAAGAACGAGAGGAGGAGGATGGTGAGGAAGATGGCCGGCTCAGCCCTCGGGAGCAAGCCGGTCGCCGCACCGTCGAAGTTGCCCGTGCCCGGCGGGCTCAGGGCGCTCCCCATCCCGGTGCCATTGGTGCCGGTTCCGGTGCCGACTCCAGGGCTCAAGGTGCCGGTCGTCGTGGTAGTGCCAGTTGTCCCAGCAGCACTGCATGAACGAAGGGGAATAAAGAGCTTTAGATCATGCTCCTGCTTCGAGTTACACTGACTGAAGAGAATGCAGTCAACAGGACATAATTCAGTCAGAAAACTGCTGATGACATGATTAATCGAGTGAAAGATATGAATTCGGTTGTCCAAGACTGGAAAGGGATCACTTTGGAAAGCCTGGCATCTCATTGTTGTAAGCTGCAAAGTACATTTCTAAAGCTAATCAGGCTCATCGTTCTGTCAGTTATGTCCTTCACACATGACGCACATGCGAGAAAGGCTGTCCAACTTTTTGTTAAGAGTTAAGACGGCAGCAATAATCAGCCTTATGGAAAATAATACTGTACCAATCTCTTCTCTGAATACCTGACAAAACTAGGAGCCAAATTGTCAGGCATTTCAGATCGGTTGGATAAAAGTTGGATGTGTAGAAAGTTTGTGTTACTTTGTCTAGAGAAAAGCATGCTAGTAGCTCTCTGTTTCAAATCGGTTGCGAAAAGAAAGACGGAAGCCAGATTCTTCTTCAAAGGGAAGAAATGGTTACATCACTTCAGTTTTGACATTGCAACAAACCTGTCAGTAAATCTTTGAAGTAATTAGTGCGAGGGTAGGTTATCACATCAAGTTGATCTAGACTAATCGAGGTGCAAAGTATATTATTATATATATTGCATTTCGCTATTACTAGTTTACTGGTGTCGGTGGATGGAGCATGATCAATCAATGATTCCAAGCTGCTGATTCAGCAGGTCAGGCGTACTACATTTGACTAATCTTTCAGAATAATTTGACTGTATTCCGTGGTAGTACTAGTAGCTAATTACAAACTAAAATGGTAAAATAACAGTATGCCACAACTTGTAATACAGGAGGAGCAAAGAGATTCATCATGTTACCTGGCACTGGAAGGGAAAGTGCATCCAGAGAAACCTGCAAGCAGAGAGCAACAAGGCAACATGATGCATGATAAACCAACTCAAATTAAGAACACTTAACAACAATTAGCACAATAGAGTAGCATATGCATCAGCTGCAAGATTCAGAAATCTTTAACTTGGGGGGGGGAGTCAGCTGTGAATGCAAAAAAATGGGAGAGGGAGGACGTAGTAGTAGTACTGGGGTCGGAGGAGGAGAGGGTGGCGGCGCCGCCGAAGTCGCAGGTGGCGCCGGACGCCCTGAACTTCTGGAAGTAGCTGTTGGCTGCCCAGGAGCAGTGGGAGGCGACGGTGTTTGGGTTGTAGCAACCGCCGCTGGAGAGGATGGACGTGCAGTCCGCGCCCTGCCCGCACGAGTAGTCGATCGCCTTCTGCAGCAGCGCCGTCGGCTGGTCCGATCGGCACACGCAGAAATCTGACGCGCACACACAGCAAACCCATACATGTGAGGATTATTCCTCGGCAAAATACATGAGAGAAGACGGGCTTTTCTTCCTTGTTATTAGCAGGAAGGAATGCGAAGTAGAGTAGTAGCAATCACAAGAATCGGCATGAAACGCGCGCGTTTTGTGTAATGAACAGAAGAAGATAGCAAAGAAGAGGTAGAGGCAAGGACCTGAAGCAGCGAGGGTGGAGGAGAGGAGGAGCACCGCCGCAGCAAGAACCAACGCCGCCGCCGCTGACTCCATCACCGCCGGTCGAATTAACAAGAGGCAGACGACGATGACGGTGACCTCAGTTAGCTGTTGTAATGCGCGGGAGGAGAGGAGAGGGCGCGCCGCACCCACCGCAATTGTAGGCAGGCAGGCAGCTGGGGATGAGCTGAGCTCTCTGCTCTGCTCTGCTCACTATCCGGGTAGAACAAGACACAGGAGTGGGTCGCGACTGACAGGGCGGCGTGCAGAGCGACCATCTGGTGGTCGTTCTGTTCTGACAGGGCCCCGGGTTTTACTAATGCGCTTGGCTCAACGGTCGGATCGGCATATTGGATCGACCGCGTGCACCGTGCCTGCATCTCGCATTCTCGCCTTCCTGTCCTGTCCGTTTCGATCTCTCGTCCTTTTTGTTTGCTCGCCTAGACGGCCTTAATTTGGAGGATTCAGATCGTCGCAAATATCTCGCATCTTCGGTGAATTATCCCGTTTGGCATCAACAACGTGCATGTAAAGTTTACCTTTAAGAATAAGTTAGTATTTCTAGTCCATCTTTATGCATTAGTAGATAAGCTCATAAGAGCATCTTCAACCGCCTCTTTACTCAGCTCTCCAAGCCAAAAATTTCGCAAATGAACCAAAAACACTCCTCCAACAGACTCTCCATTCAACTCTCCAAGCCAACTGCCTCTCCCGTTCAAGCCCATCCACTGGCCAACATTGGCCAGCCTCCCAGGCTGGCTATCCTTCTCTTTGGCTCTTCTTTTACCCGTGCTTCTCCTCTTCCTCCAGCTCCGCCGCCTCTTCACCGTCGAGTCACCGCCACGCCGCTTCTCCCTGCCACCAGCGAGATCCTCCACCTCCCCACAACTGCCTTGTCGTCATCGCCGCGTTGCCGTCGTTGTCTGTGGGAGGAGTGTCACCGTCGTCACCTTTCGCCTTCTGTCACGGCCGCCATCCACACTGAAGAGCATCGCCGCCTTTCCCCGCCTTCCGCCGCGGCCGCCATCCATAGGGAGGAGCGCCGCGGCCTTCCCCCGCCTTCGTCCGTGGCCGCCATCCCCTGAGCCGAGGAGCGCCGTCGCCGGATCCACCATCTCGAGCTCCGGCTGCCGCCCCCGTCGCCGTCTCGACCAGCGCCCTCCCTCGCCTCCGTGCTCCCGTCCCTCCTTTCTCACTCCCGCATCTCCAGCAGCGACGGAACCTCGTCGTCTCTTCGTCGCTGCCGCATCGACTGGCATTGCTGCCTCCATCGTCCGCCTCGTCCCCGCGCGGTGGCCCTCTCCGTCGACCTCATCCCACGGCCGCATGTGGGAAGGGGGAAGACGTGGAGGGAAGGAGAAGAAGTAGAGAGAGACTGACGTTTGGGTCCCAGTTTGGAAAATACAATGAAAAGGTTGCTGGAGTAAAAGACAAACATGACTATCTAATTTTTTTTTTGGATAGTTGACTAGATGGACATTTGGAGAGTCCAAAATAGCAAATCTGTTGGAGATGCCCTAATAGAATATAGCTATGATTAACATTAAGCTTAGAGCTAGTCATAAAGAATATAAAATTATTTTAGATCTTTTTAATATATATATACACACTAGAAAAAATGTTCATATGTTGCAACGGGAAAAACTACTTGTTAAGAATCATGACATCTCCATTTTAGTATGTGGGTGTTACGAATCGTGACCTCAACTTATATTGTTGTATCAAATCGTGCTTGCTTTTAACTTGGTAAAGCATATTCTTCGATAAAGAAGAAGAAGAGTATTAAATATAATTTAATTCATCTTTATCAATTTATTTAAGCTGGATAGTTAAAAACATAATGAACATATATATATATATATATATTGACTTGCTCATATTTTAAAAAGATTAAAAATTTTATAGATACATTAAAATATATTATGGTTTTTATAGATAATTACTATTTATTTGGAAAGGACCAAGGCAATGATATTCGAAACTAATCATGGAGTGATGCATTGGAAACGAACATAACAAGTGCCGATTCAATGTCACGCATGCGGGAGAGTGACCTGAACAGGGCCAACGCATGAGAAACCAACTAAAATCAGGAGAGACGAACATCAAAGGAGGATACGAGCGACGTACCAAAGATTAGGCGGGAACATCTCCACTATATATATATATATATATATATATATATATATATAACAGCTTTAATCTACACCCTTTTACAAAATAACTATTATACACCCCCTTCCTTGGCCAAACTCACCTCCCTCTCCTTTCCTAGGAAACCCCCTCCCACCTCCGTTAAAGGCCAGTCAAAGGCCCCTCCCCCCGATCAAAGCCGCCTGCTACTTCCGCCCACGCCTACTTCTTTTTAGTTCTCGCATCGCAGGAACGACGTAGTAACGTGACAGTCAATGTGTAGTAACACAGCTGCTTTTTGCAGTAACGACGTCAAAAAATAGTCATGACAGATCTAGTTTCGTTAAATACTTTTTTACGAACATCATGGTGCAAACGGATTAGAAAAACAAGATATGACGTGAGAGATATTGCTCTCAAAAGATTGGGACTTTAAAGTTTTTAGCTTTATACAAAGCACTAGTACTATAAAAACACTTTTGCCACATGTTTAGTGTTACTGCCATTATATCCTGATGTTACTACTTAAAAAATAATAACGATCAATAACTTTTGTTTTGCATTAACGTAGTTGATTTCTTACTACAATCCCTATTGTAGTAATGAAAATGATTAGAGGTTGGGTTCCTAATTCATGATTTGAAAGAAGGTATAAAACAAATAAAAAGTATTACTCAATCATAAAGTCTTACTAGTTCTATTGGTTAGAGCAACAATCTAGAAATTATGAGGTCATGAGTTCAAATCTTGTTCTCAACAACTTACTACTAGAAAATAGTAATGATCAATCCTATAGTAGGAGTGCTATTGTACTAGTGCTTTAGATAGGAGAGGTACATGACTATAAGTTAGCACAAGTACTAACAATATTTCTCTTTACATACACAAAGATACATTATTGTACTAGTGCTTTAGGTAGGAGAGGTACATGGCTATAAGTTAGCACAAGTACTAACAATATTTCTCTTTACATACACAAAGATACATAATATAATAGTAGGAAGCTAAGTACTGATATCTTTTAAATTCTAGTCTTTAAACAATGATATCTCTTACATTACATATTATATTTTTGAAACATTTTCACCATAATGCTTTAAAAAAAGAGCTTTACAAAACTAGATCCATCATCAGTATATTTTGACGATGTTATAATGTTGTTATTGCGAGAAAACAATCCTGTTACTACACGATAGTCGTCTTGTTACTGCGTAATTTTTGCGAGACGAGGCCAACAAAGAGGTTGGGCGTGAGAAAAAGTGAGCAGACGGGATTGACCAAGATCTGATCGGCGGGAGGATGCTTTGACCGTCCTTTGATCGAGGTGAGAGGTGAGTTTTGGGCCCTAGGAAGGATGGAGAGATAGGGTTGGCTCATGAGAGAGGGGGGGTGTAGAATAGTTATTTTATTAGAAGGGTGTAGAATATATACACACACTCATGGGTTGTGTTGCCGCACACCCCCCACCCTCAGCCCCCCTCCCTCTACTGCAACCCATCCCGATCCCTAACATGTGTCATAGTAATTTTTTTTTACTATCCCGCCAAATCTAAATCATCAGTAATTTATTTACTCACCTATGATACATATATATATTAGGATATAATCAATCATCCCACTCTATTTTTTTTGGATCTAAAGACCATTCACTTTCACGCCGGTTTTCTCGGATCGATCAAAAGGAGAGGGCACGGACGAAAGCTGCCGGAGGCGTCGGCGTCCTCCAACAGTGGGCGGTGGACGACAGGCGAAATCGGGTCTGTCAATAGATCGATTTAAATCAGACTGGTTGCTTCGATCCATGATTTTGTTGACTTCCTTAATTATGTGCTTATCTCCAACTTTAATTTGTGGATTCTCTCTCCAATTGAGTCGATGTTGATCTCCATGTATACAGCCGATCGATCTCCGTTTGCGACGTGGCCATAGCGATCTCCTTCATCGTACCTTTAGCCTGCGCCCGGGGAAAAAGCAACACGGTGGCCATATTATATATTCCCTGGAGCACATGCCGCTGTCCTTCGTACTTAGCTGGTGTGGAGATTAAGCCGTTGGGCAGGCAGGCAGCACAGGATTTTTGCAAGAAAACCTATCGATGACATGTTTTTCTGTTGCATCAAGGCACAGCAGCAGCCGACCGGTAGCAGCTGAAGAGATATAAATTGGATCGAAAGAGGAAGTCGTTGAGCAGAACAACACATAACCAATTCAAAAAGATTTATGGATTCGTCAATCGACGATGGGAGGAAGCATATCACATCGATGCAGATATTTGGTGCATGGTGAGTTATTATTACAATTTGCATGCGCAGAGACAGATTAACATTGGCATACTAAAACATCTTAGTTTGCATCTGATTTTTTTTCTTTTTGAGCAGGGAGAGTGCATCTTATGATCGATCAGCTCAGTGTTTTTTATTTTCTTCGAATATACTAATTTTTTATTATACTCTTTCTCTGGACACGGAAACAATATTTAAAATACAATTTTGATTATACTAATGTTTAATTAGGATGTAGCAATACATCTAATACAGCAGTCTGGACACGCAGCACCGTAAAAGTGCATAGTGCTATAGATATGAGGAAAAAACACTGCTCTATGGATGACAATATAAATATCATTAATCCTATTGCAATTTGAAAATTATATTTTTGTTATTTACAAGCTTGGATACAGTGGTTCAATACTGATTATTTTAGATTTGCTACAATGATAAGTAATAAGTGATTGTCGATTTGAATACTATGTTCAAGTAATTAGTTCTTCATTTGTCATAGTACCATCCTTCATAGGGATTTTGAAGAAAAAACATTCAACTGACTTAATTGGGAATATTCAGCAGCATGTACAATTGATAGTTTTACAAATGTTTACAATATCATTAATAAAGGCCCTGCACAAAAATTACAGGCAACCATAATTTGTGTTTCAATTCAAGTCAGTATGTTTTCAATATGTTTTAGAAACTTTTCATTTAATTTTCTTCATTTTTCTCTTCTTTTCTCAAATTATTTGGCTAAAATTAACCAATGTATTTGGCATATAATCAAATCATATTTATAATATTCATATTAACCCATGCAATACACAGGTTGACGACTAGTCCTATTAATTCAGCTTCGGTAATCCTTCAAAATTTGGCAATACGTTTGAGTAAGGATTGAGATATGCATCTTTGTAAGTGTATCGTGAGATGCCTGAATGATTTGATACTGATGATGCTTTATCTCTGTCAATATTTCATTCTTGCAGTTCTGATTTTCCTAACCCATGAAGGTTGTGATCTGTGTTAATATTTCTTCCATTGACATGATGCATGATGCCTCTGCTGTGCTGTTAATCATTTTTACATTCTACTGTGAGAAACTTTGATCTCTGCATTTGTCTAATTATTGAATGATGCCTACTATAATTTTCAAAATTGATTATTACCTTAAGACTGCTATGTTCATGTCGACTCTTTCATATTTTCTGAAAGATTCTTACAAATGTTCTTATGAACTTGAAATCTGAAGTTGGTTGGTTTTGCCACAACAGAATTGTGCAGATTTTTTAGTATTCTGGTCATTCAGGGCTAGTTCTCCTTTTAGATTGTGCAATATGTTTGAGTAAGACATGAGACATGAATCTTTGTTACTACATCATAACATGAATGAAAATTTTTGTGCTGATGCATATCTCAGCCAATATTTGAGGATTGTAGATAGGAGTTTTACATTCATCCTTTTTTTCCTTGTTGCAGGTAGGAGGATTCCAACCTTGACAAATTTCCTAGGGAATGTAAAGAAAACTACTAAAATCATCATCATCAGCAGCAGGTTCTCTCATATGTCGGCGGGTTCCAGGGTGAAGGCGGCTGGATCCACGGTGGAGCAGGCCGATGCTACAGAATCTGGTGCAAATGCAACTAGCAGCGGGATTTGGTGTCGGCCGTAAGTCTCTGGCACCGACGTTGGTGGTGGTGTTTAAAGAGTTGGGATTTAGTCATCAGTTGCAATGTGTGCGTGTGTGATATATATATATATATATGTGTGTGTGTGTGTGTTTGTTTGTGTGTGTGTGTGTGGGGGGGGGGGGGGGGGGGGGGGNATGCTAAAAGGGTGAAAAGCAATTTTTTTGTGGGCTCTAGCTTACCTTAAACATTGTGTAGTATTTGATATAAGGCAAAAGACATATAGTTATGGCCCCACCTTATGATTATTGTGTGTCTTAAAATTGAGCATACCCTAATAAACCGTTCCTTTGAACGAGACATAAAGAAGAGTTGTGTGTGTGTCTTTCGGACCGTTGAACGATGTATTTTTTTAAAAAAATTTCTATAGGAAAATTACTTTAGAAATTGATATTGATCCATTTTTTAAGTTTATAATAATTAATACTCAATCAATCGGCTCACCTCATTTTACATATCTTATTAATTTTATCATTTTCCCTTCTCTCAAACACATCCCTTTAATATTACTGCATGAAATTTTTTTTGATGAGATTATGCTCGCTTTTTATGGAGCATGCATATGTGTAGTTTAAGTAAGAGGATCACTGAATTCCCATTTTTTTTGGAGAGGGAGAGGAGGTGGAGAGGATCATCGTCAGCAGCCTGCGGCGAGGTGGCCGACCGGGCGGGGTTGGCTGCCTTTGTCTGCTTCCTGAAGCCGGCATTATAGCGTTTCCGAAAAATTTCAGTTCTCGCAGCGATGGTGGAGTGATGAAGCGGCGGGGGTTGACTGCGCGTCCCCTGTTGATGCTGGCTCCGGCATGATTGCTGAGGCTAGCAAAGGGGTTGCCGGCACTGATGATGTGCCACAGGGTGTGGCTTTGATTGGCCCGATCTTTTGATGAGGGATAACTATCATCTTGAGATAGGGATTGACATTGATGATGTGGCTACAAACCTAAGGTTAGGATCTACAATTGCTACACCACACCCATGTCATTGGATCCATATTGTTCTTGGTCACATCATCCTTCCCTTCTTAATGGAAAATTATCCTCGATTTTTCCATGTCATACGCCTTGCACGGTGCTTTTGGACTCTCTTGTATGATCCCATTAGCAACAAAATTAAAATCAATGTTCTTTCTCGTGGTGTTGCTACGTCCGTTTCATTGCTAGCCTGTTGCAGACATGGTGAATTATTCCGCTCACCCTTCTTTGGTTTGTTCTTAACCTCCTGCAAAATGTCAGTCGTGGAAGGAGGCACAAAAGAATGCTTGCATGAAATAGTAACACATCGATATCTCATCCTTTCTTTCAAAGCGTCCCATGTTCGAGGTGCACTACTTTGCTTACATACTTCCTCCCACCAAATAGAAGTGAAATGAGTAAACACACTAGTGGAAGCTACAACCTTTTGATTCTCGGAAAGTCAATAGCACACAAATTTTTGGTCTACTGCTATCTCCCATTTAATATAAGAGTCAGAGTTAAAACCAACAGCAAAAGAAGGCATTCTAAGTTTGATTATAGTTAACATACCATCAAGTACCTCATATGCTGCATGCTACTGTGTATCCAAGTCTCAATGAGTGGTGACAATGATATCGTTCAAGATAATCGCCATCCTCCATGTTTGAAGCTATCAATGTTAGTATAGAGCAAGAACAACAAACAACAGCATGTTATGCCCTATCAACTACTAGGAGGTGGTGTTCGCAAATCACTCAACTCTCAAACTTCAAATCAATTTCTTATGAGTTCTTACTTTTGAGAGGCAGGTGGTACCATTGGGGGCTGGTTCATGACACCTTGTGACTTGAGCAATCAATATAGCGATTGCAAAGTAAGTAAACCTGCGAGGTTAGTAGAACATGGAGCTATGGTTGGGCTGAAAGTGCACAAAGGAATACTAGAACCACATTAGTCAAAGCAAATTGAATAATTATTCAAAGTCAGTTCCGTGCTGGTCCTAGGCTTGAACATAGTAGAGATGCGTTTGGAGGCCGCATCACTGCAGGGGTTTTCAAGGAGGAAGAAACCAATTTCAACGAGGAACACAAGGTGGGCGTGGCTTCGGCGGTCGGCAGAATCGTTGGCAAGATGGAAGGAGATGAATGGAGTTGACGGTGAGGTGAAGCATATTACAGCGTATCAGAGTTACAATGAATCTCGGCCAGACGTTGCCGGCAGCCGCTACCTCTCGCCTATGCCAAGTCGTCATTGTTGCCATGCTGTTACAACAGGTTTGTCCCTCTATTAAGAGAGAGCCTAGGATAGAGTCTGACTCTTACTCTATTCCTATACTTAGTACAACTCAATGTCCTAAACTATAACCGATTTTGTACACATATTCGACACGAACTCTAACAAACTTCACCTTGACAAATATGCCACGCCAACCTAAATTTGTCCCATGCGCGAACCTTCGTGTATCCAGACTTGAGTTGATCCTTTCCGCTGCTCACACCGAGCTGCCCCGACAAGCCTTCACCATGCTCACCGTAACAAGAGACTCCGCTATTCCTATAATTTCTTTCTCCTAATATCACCTGTAACAATGCTCCACCTTCTCCCATATCACCCACAGTCGTCTTGCCAAGCGAAATTGAATTCCTTCCTAGCTGTCACATCATAGACTCCTCGAAGACCATATTCAACTCCATCTATTGTCTTAAATTTGATTTTATCTAATCCATGGTCAGATAACATGCATCATCACCAAATAGATAAATCAAACTCACCAAACATGAAGAGAACCCTTTCTTCCTTGTCGTCTTATTAACCGAGCTAATAAATCCAACATTCATGCTTCTCCACATCCGTAGACTGAATTCATAATACTTTGAGAAATTCACTGTTGACTTGAATCACCCAAAAAAATTATCACCATAACACTTGCTTTTGCTCTTCAATTACGCAGATTCCATATACTTCTATCATACAAACCCCACAGATCCTAGATATATCCTATACTGCCAAACAATCAGTTGACGCCCTTAACGATTTCCTCCCGCTGTTGCTCGGGATCTCACCGTCTGCCCATGACCGCCTCCGCCAAGTCAAACTTGCCTCAGATGCCATTGCTACTGAGTATCAATCTTTGCATACACCATAGACCCACAATACCGTAACACAAACATGTTCCCAATGCAACGTGTTCATCTTGTCATTGACCAAGGTTCCAATGCACAACCCATCAATGTTCATGCAGCCCACCACATGCAAATCACCTCGATTTAGCCACCAACAGCCAAAGGTAAATCCAGCCCAACCACCACCGAGTCGGTCTTCTTTTCCAAGAAAAAACAGCTTCGGTCTCTTTGGTCAATGACTAGTCCACGTACATTCTCAGTTCAGATCCAAACCAAGTCCCACACATGTGCGTGACGTGCATCCTCTATCTCCGGCCTGAGCTGCGAAGTGCCCGGACACATGCCTGTGCGCATGCACCATTGGGCCCACCAAGCTGCATCGCCTACTCCCCATCACGATCTGCCTTCGCCGATGCTAAATCGCACCAACACGTGTCCACCTAGAAGCCACCGGCTCTGCTCTTTGTCATGCCCCCACCAGAGAGAACACCGTCGTCGCGCCGGTAAAGCTCCGGCCAGATCTCCTCCTTCCAAAGGTCCATCGTTGCCTCCTCTTTCCAGGACCTCTTGCCACCTCCTCATTGAAGTCGGCCCGCGTCAAACTCCGCTAGCACCTGTACGACAACCACACCAAGCTGTGCTCTTGCTGCCCAGACTTTGTCGCCAACAAATCCGCTCTGACCTCCGATTGACCATCCGTCAATCGAGCAGCAAGCCGAAGCTGACAAATCGTCATGCCGTCTTCCCAGCCGCAAAACGACTTGAGCACTACGTCAAGCCATCTCTCTATCGAACATAACTCATCGAAAGTCCCGGGCCACCCCGCCTGGAGTGTTCGATTCCATCGACCGAGAACACTGATCACTTCTAGCTTCAATCAACCCCGAGCGTGTTGCCACATGTTTCCCTGTTGAGAGTAGCTACCGGAAAGTCCGGGCCACCCATCTGAAGTGTCCGACACACCGATTAGATCGCCAATCGCTTCCGTCACCATGAACCTGAGCACCACGTCTGGTCGTGCCCCTGTTGATTGCAGCCATCGACTGGTTCAGACCATCGCCTAAAGTGTTCGATCCACTGATCGAATTCCGTTGATCACCGTCGTGCTCCACCTTGCGTCCATGTCTGTCCCTGGACATCCTGTGTAATCGTCGCGGCGTGGAACACCTCCCTCGCACCTCTACCATGGATGTCCCGCAAGCTCTGATATCACTTGTCACAAAACCGGCCCGAAATCACCATCGGAATCTAAACGCGGAAGAAACATCATAGGAAATCCAAACACGATGATGACACTGAGTCATGGTATTTGTTAACGAGGTTCAACCGAAGCCTACATCCCCAGGGCACTGATTACGAGCGATCCCCCCGACCCAGCATATTACAGCGTATCAGAGTTATAATGACTCTCGGCCAGATGCCGCCGATAGCCACTACCTCTCGCCTATTGTAAGGCGTCATTGTCACCATGCGGTTACAATAGGTCTATCCCTCTATTTAAGAGAGAGCCTAGGATAGAGTCCGACTCTTACTCTATTCCTATGCCTAGTACAACTCAAAGTCCTAAACTATAACCAACTTTGTACACATATTCGACACAAATTCTAACACTAAGGTAGGTCTAGCTAAGATGCAGATCTTTGAAAGAGGTGTTGGGTATGAAGTCAAGCATGCCATACCAAGGGATTGGGTATAGTGCATAGGTTTACCCTCTAAGTTGAGAGAATTTTTAATTATTTGGGTAGTTTGCTCTATTATTGGAATCACTAAGCTGGTTGATATGAAATTCATTCGGAGGTACTCCCTTCGTCCCAAAAAAATAAACCTAGGATGCAATGTGACATATCCTAGTAATATGAATCTGGACATGCTTCTGTCCAGATCCGTAGTACTAAGATGTATCACATTCCGTCCTAGGTATTTTTATGAGACGGATGGGAGTATGACATAGGCTGTTTATAGGTCTTAGCTCTTGACCCATCTTTAATTCTAGAGGTGGTAGATGTGTTTATTTGAGATTACCTGTATGAGCTTCATTTCAGGTTAGAGCCTGATAATGGCGCAGACGAACCTATGCCTATGGTGATGGACAATGGGGGGATACCAATGATGGTGGAAAGGAAGATGGCAATTATTAACATGGAACTAATGTTGACTTGGGGAAAAAATGGGAGGACAATGCAAAGAGTTCTACAGGGGTAGTGGTGTTACCTAATACAGGTTTGGTAGCATCTAACGAGGAGTATGACGGCTTATGAGAGAATATTCTCATGGAGGAACCGGTTCAGACACGGGCAGTTCTAGAGCAAGCAGCTGTGCCGGAGGAAGTGATAGCAAATTCCTCTATTCGCCAGTGTAAGAGAAGAGCAAGTGATGGTGATCAACTCACTATTCATAGGGCAGAAAAGCTAAAGGTGGGACAGAACCTTGAAGATCAGACTTTAAAAGGTAATTTTAATAATAATGATTCATTCTTGAGTTACTCTGATAATACAATGAGTAACAATATTGAGAAGTTGGGAATAGTCTCAAACAATAAGGATGTTCATGTGAATGATGTAGTAGGTGATATAAGGAGTTTAGAGAATAATAGATTAGAAGTTTTACGCTTGAAGTAGCAAACAAGTAGTCGTGTATCTGGAAGATGCAGAGATTTTGGATGAAAACTTAATGTTACATAATTTGTGTAGCGATATTATGGAAGAGGTTATGGATTTGGGTGACAATCATGTTGATGATATGAATGTCACTCCACAATCTAAAAAAATCTCTCATTAAAAAAATCTAATAAAGGTAGGATGGGGAGTACGAAAAATAAAAATAGCTTATCATGAAAGGTATATTTTCGAATAGTAATGGGTTTAAAGACCCAAAGAAATATAAATACATTACTGATTTAACAAAAGAGTAACATCTTGATTTTATTGCTATTTCCAAGACTGTTAGGTGTGAATTTACAGCGACTACCCTTACAAATCTTTGTGCTGGTAAAGAATTTTTTTTGGCACTATAAGCCTACTAAAGTATATGCTGTTGGGTGCTGATTTACAGTGTATTGACATTGACCTGATCAAAGAGGGTGATTATTATATTAAGTGTCATTTATGTAATAAAATAGATGTCACACCTTGATTTTCTTTTCTAGAATTTATATTAAAGTATACATTAATTTACAAGTGAAGTAATTTTGGGAAATAAAATTTCCCTTAATAAATTGCATCTTGCAGTATTTTTCTTAAATTCTTCAGGATAAAATACACTCTCTAAAATTTTATAGGATGTTTCAGATCTCAATTGCTAATTTTAATACTAATACATATATCATTTCAGCAATTATTTATAAGAAAAACCAAATAGAAAACCCTCTCCTCCGTTGTAAAATAAATCTCTGGGAGATATGGTTCTTGTGGACCAATCCGAACACTACTACAGAAAGGATTTTTGCAGACGGGCGGATTCGATCTTCGCATGCGGTTGGCCGGGCCGCATGCGCGAAAAGGTCTGTGAAGATCACCATTTGCGCATGCGGCCGGAGCCAGCCGCATGCGAAGATCGATCTTCGCATGCGATCAGTTATGACGGCCGCATGCGAAAACCGATCTTCGCATGCGGCCGATATAAGCAGCCGCATGCGAAGATAGATTTTCGCATGCGGTCCAATTAAGTGGACCGTTTGGGAAAACAAATTTTCGAACAACAAAATTAATATTCTATCGTATTTGATATTATATTTCGTATGATTTATTATCGTATTTTTGAATAGACGCATATGAGATAGTCGGATTGATGATATTACTGTAAGAAATATCAAATACATAACCATAAATTGAAACGTTGTTTACATACGAAGCATATATTACAAATATCACAACTGTTTCATCACATATATAATTAGTGTACATCTCATTGCATTTGTTCTTTCTCCCACTCTCTGAGAGGTTGAAATTTGTCTTCCAATGCGAGTTCACTCTGATTGTCGTAGAAGAGACCTCTTGCGTTGCAGACATCACGACGGATGAATCGGCAGAGGTCAGCGCACACGTTCCAGATAGTCCTGTCGTCGAATCGTTGTGCAACATAAGGGATTTCCGGGATCTGTGCACAGCAAAGTCAACAAAAGGTTACTAAGTGAAATATGTGTTGTAGTTGGGTTTCTTTGTAAAGAAGGATATGCTGATGTACTCGGTCACTGGTTGTTCGGTACCTCCCGTTGACTCTGAGCATCTCGCACACGTAATATCCGCACAAGTTGGTTCCCGCTGGTTGTTTGTAACACTGCGATATAATTACGAGGGACCAATCATTAGACATAATTCAGGAACTAATGTACGATAGTTTGTTGTATTGGCATATATATGTTCGTACCGGTCAGCCAGTCTTGACGGATAACTTCTTCTTGGCCGGATCATGTACTGGTCCACCTCTTTTGCGGTAGTACTTGTGTGCTCTGTTAGAACAAAACAATTGTTTCTCCAGTACTAAGAAAACTAGAAGTAAAAAAAAATGTCTATTGAAATGTGTATCACTTACAAATTCAAAATAGTTAGAAATTCCATAAACGTCTCCTTGTCATAGTGTGCGGGGTCCAACGATACAATCAATTGGTCTTTTGGATATACGAGGAATAGTATGTAGTGGTTGCTGCAATTAAGAAAGACAAATTAGAGATAGAGAATTTAAAAAATGATAAATTAATTTAACACAGAAGAGAACGCTTACCTGAACGCGTAGGGGACCATCACGACATTTTTGTCGGCGTGCGCCAACATTGCTATTGCCAAGTATGTTGTTACCTCCAGCTTCTTGGTCTTGTGTAATTGCTTGATATATTCTTCCTTTTCTGGAGGGGTCTTGTCAACCAATTCCGGGCAGTCGGCTCTCATCTGTATGGTGTGTTGCGTTTTGCATATCCTTGTTGGATTGACGTAGCCAACCGATGATCCAGTTCTGTCAGCTTCGTGAAATTGCATCCTATACAATGTAAATGAAGTAATGAGATATGGTTTTTTTGTTTGGAACGATACGTGTAACATATAAGAGTTCAGACTTACAGGCAGAACGCGGCAAGGAGATTCACATCCATTTTGTCTAGCTTGTAGATGGCGTACAGGTCCCGGAAAGAGATAAAGAATATCCCATTAGGACCACTCATGAAAGCACCTTCCGGGATGGCGACGCTTATGAAACCAAGACCCTTCCTAGCAGCCTTGATGTACCATTCATGCATTACCCTCATTTCCCAGGGTAGTTTGTTAAGAAGATAAGTTGGTAAAAATGGCTTGCCATATTCGTAATTTTCAGGCACATCTACAGATACCCAAGATTGCACTTCATCTTGGGCTCGTAGTACTGACTTCTGACTGTCTGACATGACATGCGCTAGTTCTTTTGACTTATCAGAATTCCTGAAAGCTGAAAACATGAACTTCTCCTTATCCTTGTCAATCTCCTTTGGGTCGTATGTTGATATCAACTTTGGAATTAGACGACGAGGTTCCAAGGGATTAGACCTCGGTCCGGATTTAGTTCCTTCAGGTATGGGCAGTTGTTCCACTGGAGCAGATTAGGGTGTGGGCGGAGAGGGTTGAATTGTTCGCGGAGAGGGGGGAGCTGGAGGAGCTGCCTCTTGAGCTGAGGAGGGCGGTGGAGTAGGTAGGCGAGGCGGGGACCTAATCGGTGGTGGTGACGCTGGATCTGGAGGGGAAGGTGGTCCAGGAGGCGACGGTGGTGCTGGAGCGGCAACTGTCTTTGCTTGTTTTGAGGATGGAGTTGAAGATGTTGGTGCTGGAGCGGCAGTTGTCAGGATTATGTCTCGACGATGCCACAATATAAACTGATTTACTGCATCGCCGAGAAGTTCAATCCCCTCCGGTGCAGGGATGTCTAGTTCCATAGAAGTGTGCTCGCTATGTACCTTTTTCAGTGATCTGTTCTATGTCAGGAGTCTCGAATAGTATATCTCCCTCCTCCGAGACCTGACCTGTGCTGCGCGCCCACACCCAATTCTTGCTTCGTTCCACCATGGGGTCTACGAGCAAAGGCTTGCCAGCGGCTGCAAACTTTTGCTCGGTTTCTCGCCATCGATCGACGTGCCCAGCGTATCCACTCGAACCCAATCGATGGGGATATTTGTTCTTCTTCGCCAGATCTGACATTTTTTTCCTCAACGCCAACGCTTCAGCTGTGGTACGATCCGCAACGAACGTATCCCAGTCAGCCTGCGATATATGTCCATAGTCATTGAACGGGGGGCGATTCTTCTGGACGTAATCCCGATTTAGATCGGACTTCCACTGTCGCCATCGATCTCCCATCTTTTTAAGTGCGTACTCTCTGCCTATGACCTCCGATCCAGGAGGGTACACGAAATACCTCTGCAAATCATTCCAGAGCAGTGTCTTGATGTTCTCGTCCACCTTTTCCCATAACTTAACATTGATTGGACAACGTGTCCTGACTAGAGTGCCACAGGTGTTGCTGAACCTGGACCTCACAATCGATGGCTCGACGGGCTTCCCATCCTGATCGACAGCAATCACGTTGTATGTTTCCTTTGGTAATTTGTTCTTGCTTCTCTCACCACGTCTTCTTTTCCCACTCCCGCCTGCACTCGCAGATGTATCCGTACGATCCGGGGCAGACGTAGCAGTGTCCATTTCAACTTCTTCCGATCTGCGAGTCCTCCCGGCCTTACGTTTCGAGCGGCGTCGGACTTCCATCTGCAGAACATAAGTCACTCTCTATATCATTAGGCAGATTTGGTATTTACGTACGAATTAATATATGGCTAACGATGTTCAACACTTACGGCCTGTTCCATAGGTATGTAGTCCGGATCATCATCGCATGCGGCGGCTTTTACCGGCCGCATGGAAAAATGATCTTTCCATGCGGCTGTCTTAGCGGACCGCATGGAAAGATAATTTTTCCATGCGGTCTTGCTTAGACAGCCGCATGGAAAGATCATTTTTCCATGCGGCCGGTAAAGCCGCCCGCATGTGATAATGTTCTTTCCATGCGGCCATCTTAAGGGCCCGCATGCGAAAATAATTTTGCCTTTTGGTTAAACTTTTTTTTCCCATATTACTAAACTTCATTGGTACAATAATTTTTTTTATTTACACATAATTTTTTCAAAATATATTGGTAGAACTAAAATTCCATATATTTTGTCAATAAAATAAACTCATAACCAAATTTAGCGGTGAGTTGTTGTTGTGAGTTTGGGAACCCATTTTTCTCGGCACGGAAAACGGAGCGACACATTAATTGCATGATTACTTAAATATTTAGTAAATTGTTTTTAAAAATGGATTAATATGATTATTTAAAGAAACTTTCGTATAAAAACATGTAGCAAAAAAATAACGTTTAGCAGTTCGAAATGCGTGCGCGCGGAATACGATGGAGAGGAGCGGCCAAAATGGTCTACCGAACACACTCTTAACATGATAATGAGTACAAAAGAAGTGCCACTTTAATTCATCCCGATAAATTTAGGACACCATGACAACTAAAGGTTACAAAAGAACTAGGCCTTAATTATCTTTGCAACACCATCTGATCGAATGTACGACATATTAGCTTCGTCGATGGTTCGCTCAACCTTCTTAATTCGCATAGGAAGATCAGTAAACAATGGTACATCGTCGAACTGGTTGTAATCAGCGGGGTCTTCGATGTTGTCGATGCCGATAATCTGTTGTTTTCCGTCCACGACTATATCCATCCGTTCATCCGAAGGGTCCTTCACATAAAAAACTTGAGCTACACGCTCTGCTAAAACCCAAGGATCATCCTTGTGGCCTGTCTTACTGTGATCGACTATCGTTAGCCCGTAGTCGTCCACGGAAACCCCTGTTGTGTCTTTCACCCATTGACAACGGAGCACAGGGATCTGGATGTTAAGGCCGTAGTCGAGTTCCCATATTTCCTTTATGGTCCCGTAATACAACTTCTTTTCACCAGTTGGGTCGATCGCTTCGACACGAATCCCACTGTTTTGTGAGACGCTTTTCTTGTCCTTCGTACTCGTGTACAAGGTAAAGCCATTGATGTCGTACCCTTGCCATGAGTTGACAATACTTGAAGGCCCACTTGCCAATCTTTGTAAAGTAAGTTGCTCCGTACAATCACCGACTGGCAGGTTTAGATCTTTGAACCATTGAGGAAATCGACGCCTGTGCTCTCTTGAAACCCAATCGGCGGATCATCCTGGGAAGCAGGCTTTGATTTCTTCAAGGTGTCGCTCAATGAATGGCTCGACGATAACGAGCTGTTGTAGAACGCTGCTGTGTGCCACGGCCATTGTTTTGTAATCATTATCGAAAAACTGCTTCCTACCAACAGTACCCCTTCCAGATAATCTCCCTTCGTGTCGATGCACAGGATCCCAATGGCATTACCATCCTTTATGTAATCCATACAACACTCGACCGCCTCTTCAGTTGTGTATCCCTCTATCATTGATCCTTCGGGGTGAGCGCGATTGCGTACATAGCCTTTGAGGATTGACATGTAACGCTCATACGCCCACATCTGGTGTAAGTATAAGGGACCAAGTTCAATAATCTGAGGGACGATGTGAACGATCAAATGCTCCATCATATCTAAATATGATGGTGGGAAATACATCTCCAGCTGACATACGGTCTCCACAGCAAATGTCTGAAGGGGACCTAATTCGAGAGGATCAAATACCTTTTGTGAGATTCGATTGAAAAAGTAGCACAACTTTGTTATAACCACCTTGGTATGGACAGGTTTGACTGCCCTTATAGCAATTGGTAGGAATACCGTTAGCATCCTATGGCAGTCGTGCGCATTGTATCCGGAAATGGTCAAATCTTTCGTTGAGACTAGCTTCCTGATGTTCGATGAGAAACCACTAGGCACTCTCACCCCTTGTAAGCATTTACAGAAGGCTTTTTTCTCTTCAAGTGTCAACGAGTAACAAGCAGGAGGTATCTTGCTCTTTCCATTTGCCAGCTCTACTGGGTGAAGGTCATGCCTTATGTCCAAATTTACAAGATCATTACGTGACTTCAGTCCATCCTTCGTCTTACTCGGGATGTCCAGCAAGGTGCCGATGGTGCTATCAAACACGTTCTTCTCGAGGTGCATAACATCAATTGCATGACGGATCTCTAGGTCCTTCCAGTAATCTAAGTATCTGAAGAAAATTGAGTGCTTCTTGAATGGCAATGTAGTATTCTCCACGTCATCAACTTTCTTCCTCTTTGCTGTCTTCTTCTTTCCCTTGCCAAATACAACCTTAATGTTCTTTGTTATATCATACACGTAAGTACCACTTCGTGTTTCAGGGCCAGTCTCGTTCTCCACTGTCTTGTCGAACAATCTGGCCATCTTACGATACTTGTGTTTTCGTGGTAGAAACCGTCGATGTCGCATGTACA
>BDMV01000003.1:29671236-29685018 GCA_008326285.1 Oryza officinalis | reverse complement strand
TGATCAAATGAATAAGTATGACTTGCCTTGCTCCTGCGCTGGATCGACCTCGGCAACGACTTCGAAGTAAACCGGAGAGTCGGAATTACCGGAATCTACGCGACAAACAAAGCAAACAACAATACATGCTATAAGTCTACTGAAACAAAGAATAAAACTATTTTTAATGGATTCTGGACATTTTTATGAATTTTCTGAGACTTGAACGGACTTAAACGGAGTCCGGATGAATTAGTTATGAATTTTTGAAGTTATCTGTGTTTTTACTATAACAGAAAAATCCTTAATTAATTATTGCGTAATAAACCCTTAGGGCTGACATCATCGCTGACGTCAGCGGCTAGGGCTGACGTCATGCTGACGTCAGTTGGCGGTGGCGGCTCCGACAGGTTGGCCCCACCTGTTGGTGGCACAGTGGTTCCGGTCCACGGTGGACCGAGTCCACCGGCCGGCGGGGGCGGTGCACCACGCGGGGGCCACGCGGCGGGCGGCACGGCCACNCGAGGACACAGTGGCCGAGCACATCAGCAAGGTTGTAGACAACCCGCCGTCGTCCGCTGCCGAGATCCCCCTTTCGCTATGTGACCTCCCGCCAGCGGACCGAGACTCCATTGTGAATATAAGTATTTTCGACCACCCCTCCATGTCATTCATTTTAATACCCGAAGGAGTAGTAATCTTGATTCTGTCACGTGTTACCTTTAACGGATGTAATCGGTCCACTCGTCGATCATTAGGCATCTGCTTCCTTAAAGGAGCAGGTAGCTTCTGAACAAGCAGCCATGGCCCTTGCCCCCGGAGGCAGGAGACTAAAGAGGAAACGTTGGCCCACACTATCAAAGTCCTCGGGGACAGAGAAACTAGTCTGAGTTGGTCGCACCGAGGTGAGATCTTAATCTCAGGTTCATCTTATAATTGCGGTAGTTGTTTCTGTCCTCACCCTTTCTTTTCTGCAGACTACCTCCAGTGCAAAGCCGACCCCCACAAAGAAGGCGCTGCTGCTAAAGAAGGAGATAACCGGGTAAGTGAAATCCTGTCCTACCTATATCCCACTTTCTCATTACCCGTTCTTTATAGTAATGAGACCCTTTGATTGCAGCTCCTCCCACTCGAACTTGGGTCAGAGCATCGGTGCCCGAGAAGAGGCGAGCTCTAAATCGCCCCACTCGATTGTCGTTCTCCCCCCGCATCCCCCTTCAACTAGCTTCCTCATGATCTCGGGGTCGTCTTTGTCCGCCGGCAAGCTTTGGCAGGCTTGTCAGCTAATTGAGACAAATGCTCGAGATCTCATCGCTAAGATCGAACGGTTTGGGAAAGCCACGTCTACTGTCGACGACCGCGTCGCGGTGCTAAAAGCCCAGCTCAAAGAAGCATGGACCGATAATGCCAAACTGCGGGAGGTGGTGGCAGGGAATGACCGACTACGCTGGGTCTCGAGCATGAGCTTACAAAAACGAGAGACGACTTGTCCTCCCTCCGTCAGGCTCTGCATGAGAACTATGGGCATCTCGACGTGGTGGCAAAAAGCTTGGGGAAGGACATCGAGCACCCAGCCTTCCCCGACGAGACGACCGTGACAGGGTCTCTTGGGACCCTCATCATGGTGCTGGAGACCATCGGCAATGACCACGCCGAGAAGGTAGCGGATGGGGTGCACACCGGGCTCATGTCCGGAGCGTGCTGTGTCCTCGCGTGCCTCAGGCTCACCCACCCCAAGATCGATCTGAAGGAGGCCATGACCAAGGAGGAGCCGACGAGCACCGTGACGACATCATGTCAGAAGTGGAGGAACTCGGGGATTCGATCATCCCCTTTTTTGAAGAGTAATTTTTTTTCTTGATTTCACTCTTTATTGTAATAGATGCAAACAAGCATTGGGTTTGATGTGTAGAGAAAATTTCCCGTTTGCTATTTCCGATTCTGAATTTTTGTCTGCTCGATGTCTCTGTAATGTAAATTTCTCGAAGTCGTGAACGAGGACATCCAGCAAGGTGGACATCCATCACATGTAGTTGTCGAACCCAGTATGCCCCAGGGCTCCTCAATGCCAAGCGACAGGGGGACATGCCCTTGTTGTCGTCGCTTCTGACAACGCCTAGGTCTCCGAGAAGGACCAAATGACACTGCTATGTGAACAATGCCATAGTAAGAAAACTGTAACATTGTAGCATAATGTCTTTGTACTCAGACCAAAGATTTACTAGCGATGTTATTTTTCTAGACCTTGGACATTCTCTTGCAGAGATGGAAGGACGGGCAGAGTACTGGAAGACTATCTTTGAGAAGGAAGGACTGGAGAGGGCCGCCAACAACATCAGGAAAGATCAGGGCACGGAGCTTCTGAGGGGCAGGGATATATGGATCTTGCCACACCTTGAGAACCGCTGATCCGTTCTATAGCAGTTATGCAAAGAGTTGCATGTGGCTCGTCGTCCTCCCGAGAAGTCGGTCTCCGAGTACCTAGGGTGGATATGGGGTACATGCAGTGCGCTTCTCAGCACTGATCAGCGGATCTATGACAGTCTAAAGTAGGAATGTCATCGAGCCAGTCGATACGCCGGAGGACACGTACCCGCATGTATCCGCCAATCTCGTCCCCTGCTGGACTTGAACTTCCTTCAAGTGGAATTTACGTGTTCTCGGAGGACTGCCGCTGAGATTGACCAACTTGCACAATCTCTCGCTTCTCTGGTTGTAGATATCTTCTCCACTATGAACTGGCAATGGCCTACTTGGTAGATTTAGTCGTTGTATTGCCTTGTAAAGTAATCTATACAAGACATTAGTAGAAATTGAAACTTGATCAATTTTTGTTAGCTATTAGAGCATATGACAATAAGAGAGTAATCCTAGCCCCCAGCTAGTTTTATGGAAAACATATTTTGATAATAGTAGCTTAAATTTTCATGTTTAACGGAATTGAAGTAGCAAATTCCCAGCCCCCAGCCGTGAAGTTGGGAAAACCAATTCCCGATTACACGGCTACTTAATACGTTACAGTGTGTACTCTGACATGGCCAAATCTGATATGGCCGTTTGACCATTACCATCAACTAGCTCACAGTGCCAGCGTCCTTGGCCAAGGTGTTGAGACCCGATAACTAGTTAGCATTAACATAATAGATCGATAGGAAATGCCTTCGATTTGCGCATTATGAAGCAAAAGGGGTTCATAGAATAAAACACTGAAATAAGTAAGACAAAAGACGCATATACATAAAAACCGATACAAATCAACTTACAGATTAGCCTCTGGTCTTATATATAAAATTTTTGTAGTTGATCAATGTTCCAAGAATTGGATAACTCGTGATCTTCATCATCGGCGATTTTGTATGCATCTGGTCGTAACACTTGTACCACCGTGTATGGTCCCTCCCATGAGAGCTTGTTGCGTCCTGCCTGGTTCTATACTCATCGGAGGACATAATTGCCGATGTCAAGTGTACGAGCTTGAATGAGCTTCTCGTGATAGCGACGTAGGGCTTGCTAATATTCAGCTGCTCGGATGGCAATACATGCTACGTATTCTTCTAGTAGATTAGCGTCGTCTGCTCGCCTGTTGTCCTGGTCCTCGTCTGAGTACTCCCAAACTTGTGTTGATCAATAACGTATCTCAGTAGGGAGCATGGCTTTAGATCTGTACATGAGAAAGAATGGTGTCTCTTTGGTTGGTATAGTCGGCGTGGTACGGATGGCCCATAGAACAGAAGGGAGCTCCTCAACCCATCGTGAGTCGTAGGCCAGAAGCCTATCATATACACGTGTTTTGATCCCTTGGAGCATGATCTCGTTTGCCTGCTCGACTTGTCCATTGCTCTGAGGATGAGACACTGATGCGAAGCAAATCTTGACCTCATATTCCAAGCAGTAATCCTGGAAGGCAGTGCTCGTGAACTGGGAGCCGTTGTCCGTCAATATCCGATTTGGAAGCCCATATCGACAAATAATCCCTTTGATGAACTTGATTGCATTTTCGGCTCTGATTTCTCTTGTTGGCTCTGTTTCAATCCACGTAGTGAATTTATCTATAGCCATGAACAAGAATTTGTAGTCGCCTTGTCCTTTCGGGAAAGGTCTGAGGATGTCCAACCCCCAGCACGAGAATGGCCAGGACAAAGGGATAGTTTGGAGGGTCTGAGCTGGTAACTTGGTGTGCTTGCTATGAAACTGACAGGCTTCGCACTGTTGTACCATGTCGAAGGCATCTTGAAGAGCCAATGGCTAGTAAAAACCTTGTCAGAAGGCTTTGCCGACCAACGTTCTCGCTCCGACGTGTGATCCGCAGATTCTTTCGTGGATGTCGAGTAGTAGCTCTTTGCCGTTGTCAAATGCGACACACTTCAGTAGTACTCCGTTGGCGGCTTTCTTGTATAGATCGTCCCCAGTCATACAATAAGCCTTGGCATGTTAGGAGAACTTCTCTGCTGCATGTTGTCGTCCGACAGCTTGTCGATGTTGAGGAATTCAATGAGCGGTGTGTGCCAATCCATATTTGTCTCGATGTCAGCGATGAGCTTGTCGTTCTGAGTAGTAGCCCCTGAGCCAAAGTAGGTGGTGCTATCGATGTCGTCGTCCAGTAAACTCTTGATTGAAGGATTGGCTAGCACTTCAAGAAGTGTACCAGGTTCCATAAGTTCTCTTCTGGACGGTCAATGAGCAAGGTTGTCGGTGTCGGCAATGTCTTTATGGTAGACGTGGCATCCGGATTGGGTGATCGACGTTGGAGAACTCGATCTTTTGATCTGACCACTTCATTTTAGACACCGTCCCTCGGGTTATGGAGCACACTTCGCGTTCTACCTTCTTGTATTCCCTTTTTGAAGAATAAGAAGTTGAGTCACCAAAGTTGTTGGCCACATAATGGCCGAAGTCGATGAGGTCGGGGAACTCTGGTTCGTCGTCAGTCGGAAGATTGCGATCGTCCTCTACCACGCGAACCACTTTTCCCTTGTCTTGGGCAATCTTCCTAGCCATAGCCTTCTGGAATACATTGCACTCCTCGAACGTGTGAGTGCTGGTCTGATGTACCAGACACCATTGTTGTACTGGGCCATCATCTTGTGGAGGAGGTTATTGGGGAGCTTGCTTATCTTGTTCTGTGACAAGGACTCGTACCGTGCCTTTCTCTTTCCTGCTTTCTTGCGATTGGATTTGTGACTTCGTTTTGGGTTGTTCTTTTTAGCAGGTTGCTTCTCTTCCACCACTTTCTCCTTCCCGCCGTTTCTTCGGATAACTTCATCTGTGTGGGCGCACCTATCAATGATCTCAAACAGCTTCATGGCGGACGACACTCGCCTTGTCATCAGTTCTTGAATCGTGTAGCGATCTCGGACGCCGGATTTGAAGGCCCATATCACAGATGCATCGATGATCTCGGGGATTGTGTTCCGACACTTATTGAAGCGTCGAATAAAGTCTCGGAGGGTTTCACCGGGCTTCTATATAAGGGCGTGGAGATCGTTCTCGACCACATGCCTATTGTAGGTGCCTTGAAAATTTGCGATGAACTGCTTCCAAAGGTCCGCCCAAGAAGATATCGAGTTTCAAGGAAGATGAACGAGCCATGACCAAGCAGATCCCTTAAATGTTGCAGGCATATAATTTGCGAGTGCGTTGTCGTTTGCGCCGGCGGCATACAAAATAGTAGAGTAGATGTGCAAGAACTCCTGTAGATCTATGCTCCCGTCGTACTTCTCTACTGCTGCGGGATGGAATTTCGAGGGCATTTTTGCTTCTCAAAGGGAAGGCTTAAAGGCCCTACATCTGCCTCTAGGTAGAAAAGGTGGCTGGCGACCACGGCGGCCGTGCGAACCATCCATAGAAGACGACGAAGAAGATAATGAGGGATCACCATAGTTGGGTGTGCGGTCACGACATCAATGGTCGCGACTTCGAATATGTCTTGGATTCGGAGATTGGGAGTCATCATCCTCATCGCACTCGGTGCCACCTCGGCGTACTGGGGCATCTTGGTGACTACGAGTTGGGTTACGATCTTGTATATCGTCCCGACAACTGCCCCTTCGCTGATTACCTTGGGGTTCTCGGCATCTGTCATCATGCTAATCTTGTTGTTGTTACCTTCGACCATTTAATTGTACACAGAGATCGTGAGCATCTTGTCAGGGAGGCGCCTACTGAGCCCGTCGTTGTGGCGAGGCATTCTAAGGGATGCAAGGTTCATCGTTCCAAAACGTTCTCGGCAACCTCGTCGACCTCAGGAGGGATATATGGAGATGGCAAACCGGCCGCCGTTGCAAAGCAAAGTTAAGATTACTGATAGAGGACTCCATTCGCTTTAACCACACGTTCACCTCCGGATGGGTTACTAGATTGAATGGAGGTTATCGAAGTAGATTGTTGACGACGGTGATGTGCTCGGCGGGAGTACAGTCAGGTTCTGATCGAGAAGGGGCTGCATCTCGAGATCGGATAAACTCACCTTCCTCTGTGGAACCCCGTGGAGTGTGGTCGTCCGAACCCTATCCTCGATCTCGATATCGACCAAGTTCACATAGCACAGAGAAATTGAATCAGAGGATTCCAAGTCGTCCAGGCTATGAAGGACGGATGGTTCGTCGGGATCGATTCCGATGAAACCCACCATACGATCTGAAAGGTTATCATCCATGGATGTCGCACGAGATCGATCTCTACGAGCATGGATCAACATGGAACTCAGGTGATTGGTTCCGCAAGCTTTAAGAACATCTTGCAGCTTGTTAGGGGTGACTCTTGGTTTTGTGGATTGGGCACCACACCTTGTACGGAGAAGTACGCTGAATCCCTCGCTCTTCGCAAGCGTTGAGTTCAACTTTTGCCTGGATGATGACACGACATCCAGCCAGCGGATGATTAGAGTCTTGTGCATTGAACACCATGCACCATCCTTGTCGTATGATTTCCTTGTCAGCATACGCCTGCTGATTGAAGCCAGCGATTGTTCTACCTTAGGGCTTCCATCGACAGATTGGGGTTTTGGCGCCTCGTTCTTGGATCGAACCAGAGAGGCGGCCAGTGAAGTGGATGTATTCGCTCGTGCCATTGTCATGGCCTTGCTATCGGCGTCTGCTAAGAGGGGTGAGATCGGGATAGCGGCGAAAACTGGGAAGATGATGGAGCCGACTTGAACCATGGCGAAGGCAGGCTGGGTTGGATCTCCTTGACCAGGTCGGTTGTAGAGGCCCTCACCGGCGGATCCTGTTCTTGAACTCATCTCGTCATAACCTTGAAGCACCAATCACCCTACTTGGCGCGCCATTATCAACAGATTGTACACTTACCAAGGTATTTGTAGAGTATGGGGATCGTTGGAACTAGGGTATTTGCGCGAATCGTTCTAGCAAACAAAAGAAAGAGATTACTGGTTCGGTCCCTCAAGGTGAGTAATAACCCTACTCTAGTTTATATAGATTATTGGTGAGAAAAACGCTCAGAATACAATAAGGAATAGAACAACTAACTGATTTTGCCGTCTAGAGGCTATCGAGAACAGTCCGGCGAGATCTATTCAGCGAATATGGCGAAGACTTCCTCTGGATTGCTTCTGGGCGTAGGTTTGAGTCTATTTTGTAACTCGATGGCCTCCTTGACCGTGGGGGCCTTGTGTATATAGCAGAGATACCTCCTCCTCCAAGTAGAACTCAGAGAAATAGAATGGAATATGGCTCAAGGAAATCTTATCTTTCCCGACTAGGACACTAACACCTTCTATTCAGAGAAGATAATTTCCTTCTCTATTCACTGTATTTTTTTAATTAAAGGATACCTTCTCGTATACTATCGTATTTCATTAACCCGTGTATAGGAGGTATGTCTTATCCTTGACATTGACACTGATGTTATGGATATAACAAATCTATGTAAAGCGACATTATGTTTAAACAAACATCACCTTAATCAAAATATCAGACCTAACCGAGAAAGTCCTAACTAAGCCGATGTGACTATAAATAGTACTGAAACTAAAGATAGAGATGATATACCAGATAGACAACACTTGCGTCGGCCTGATTAGAATATCGGACTCAACCAAGGAAGTCCTAGCCATGCCAGCGCAAGCAAAAATGACGAAACTCACTTCTTGCTGGAGGTCGAACTCAATCGACCCAGCCCATGCGCGAAAATAAGAACTCATCAAAGTAAAACCTCATAAGAGGGTGGCGATGCGCCAAACATAGATATATATTGATCTGTGGAGATAGATTACAGGGACCTTGGTTGTACATATTTATAGCCATAGGCCGATAAGAGTCCTAATTGGACACGAGACACATTTTCCTAAAGATAAAAGGAAAAACATAAAGTCCTCATCGGACATGACACAAACTTTCCTAAAAACTTGCCTAATTAATAGATAAACTTAAGCCGCCATGCCGTGGTCTTTATGACTCCTTCTCAAACTCGGTCTCTTCTGGATAAGCTTCCATTGGCTGTTTGATTTCTTTCCTTAACCGAATCCACTAAAGAATCTTACCAAATTTTGTCGCTAACAAAGACAAGGAGTTTCAGGGGCGGTTCGGCCGACCCTTGGTTCCAATCGCCTTGCTCCTTCTCGTGTGGGTTCTGGAGTCGTGGTGCAGCGCAAAGGTGGGAGATCTCGTTTGTGGACATCACAGGAAGCATGTGAGATCTCCCACATACTTGTTCTTGTACCTGGGTTGCTTATTCAAACAAAAAGTGAAAGCAAATGGGACTCAACCGGCTTTCAAGCCAGTGAGTCACAATCTTTATTTTATTTAATTCAAATGAAACTTGCCGTGAAACTTACCTTTAGTCCACATGAGAACTGTGTACTAAAGGTAAGTTTAGTAGACCGTTCGTGCAGACTCAAGGGTTAGAGTCTGTCACCTTTAACAGCATGTCGTCCTATAGGAGGTCATTTGTCGGCAATTCCTGCATGTTAGTGAATTGTATGCACGACAAATGGTCCACTATAGGATTTTCTACTCCTTTCATTTTTATTATTTTTTTAGAAATTTTATTTTTCACCAACTTTCTTATACTGAAACAAGGTTGAATTAAAATTGTGTTAACATAAACACAAGAGGGTTTTGGTGCCTCCTCTATATGTTGTGCACCTTTGTCGTGTATCCAATGCATTGGGTTATCTCCAAATTGAATCAACTTAAAGACTTACTCGCTCCAATTTGAGGGTTTTCCTGTAGGAGTTAGTCCATATTTATACAACCAAGATCTATCTAAGCATTAACTCTAAGGTTCATTAAGCATACTCGACACCATGTCTAATTTGATTCAAGAACTTTTTAACCTAAGCATCATGCTTAATTTAAACAATCTATGAATGGACTTCGAACATTCATTCAAACTAGAGCATGCGAGAACAGATAAAAGAAGCATGATCAAGTTATATTTGAGTGGAGATAAATATGAGTATATGAATGGTGAACTTTGGGTATCTCCCGGTAGAGCTTTGTTTAATGTCAAAAGCAGGACATTTCAATCTTTTGTTTTGAATTTTTTTTAGCAAGGCAAGATACAAGAACTAACATCATATATAAACCAAGATGGAATTTTGGCATGAATGGAACTTGTTATGAGATACATCCCAACCTCGCCCACACTTGGATTTTTGTGTCGTGGAGCACTAAAAATCAAGTGTGTAGTGTTTGAGCCTCCTTCATAAGTTGTTCCATCACCAAAAACACCGAAGTGCTACAATTAATGCAGCTCCCATGTTCTTGGGCATCTCATGGCCATCATTCTTTTTAATCTTAACCTGAAATGGTTAGTGACCAAAAGTACCCGAGGGCAAACTTATCCTAAAAACATGTTTTTGCTTTTATTGATTAAGGGAAATGATAATTAGGGCTACCTCCTGGCAGTGCTTTGTTTATGGTCGGTCGGGGCTAGAGGCATGTCGCCCAGAAGAATGTCTACGAGTAATTAAGACATGATACTAGCCTCGACAGTGGGATTGTGAAGGGCTTCTACGACAGCTCCCCTTAAAGAACAAGGAATGGCTATGTTAAAGAACAAGGAATGGCTATGGAGGGCGAGATAATCCAAATTGCTCTGGAAGAGATTCCACCTTCCTTCAACCATTCCACCTTCAAGGTTTCCTTGAGAAAAAGTTCCTTGAAAATATCGGGAGAAGGAGGAGGTGCCGTAGGATTCTGGTTCCGAAAGGAATTTGAGGTGTTTTTGTGGTTTTCATATAGATCATTCTCGAATAAAAAAGGGAAATCTGAAGGTTGAATTTCTTTTTTCTCCGGTGTTCGTGGTTCGTGTGAGGGCCCAATGGTTGAATCTTGCGATACAATCTTTGATTCAACGATTGAAGACTCCTCAAAGGTATGATCGATTTCTAGGATGGTTTCGCTGTGGTGGAAAGAGGTATTCTCAAAGATACGATCCAAGAGTTCCCTTCCTTCTACCATGGTTTTGTGTGTGAACGAATCTCCAACGGAAATATCAAGATAAGAAGTAGATTCCTTGTTTAGACCTGAAAAAAATATTGTAACAACACATAATCGGGTATGGACAAGCCTGGGCCAGACTGAATTAATAGTGAGAACATAGCCCAAGCTGCTCATAGAGCTTCCTTTTTGCTCTGCCGAAAGCCGAGAATCTCCATCTGTAAAGAGACAACACGGGTTAATGGGAAGAAAACAAGGCAAAACCTGTTTTTTAATTCCCCCATTCACCGTGTATTTTCCATATGGTATGAGCGTACCATTGCTTCGCCCCTTTTGTAAGGGAGAAGGAAAACAACTTCCACTTAAGAGTTTCCTGTGTCATGCCTATGATTGTCAGGCACGAGCACAGTAGCTTGAACTCTTTTAGATCATGGGAACAACGTCAGAAATGCTTGTTGGCATTTGTTACGACTACAGATAAATCCACAAACGCATGAATACCGCTGTAGCACTTAACCTCAGAGTATTCTAAGAGTATCGAATCACAGGAAATGTGTTTGTACAATCTAAGAACAGGATTTATCCAATGACAACAACTAAATGGTAGGCTTAGGATAGAAAAGAATCCTATGCGTTAATTATACAGTACGCCGTATCCCGTATGCGCTACAAATAGACTTTACACCGTATCGTATCCCTCTTTCGCTCTTTCGGTCTTTCCTAAACCCTAATCTCTCTCCCGCGCGCTTTCGAGATTTGCGAAACCCTAATCTCTCCCGCCGCCACTCGCTGAGATTTCCACCGCCGTTCGTCGGAGCTGCTTCGCTTCGGAGTTTGAGGACCGGTCTCCATGGAGGGGCCGTTGCGCGACCGCCGGTGGTGGAGCGCTCGGCCGGGGCGCGCCTCATCCAGCACGAGCTGGATTGAGGACAAGCTCCGCGCCGCCGGCGAGCGCGCCCCCTCCGCTGCCGTCGCCGGCAGGAAGAGGCCGCCCAGCCACTTTCCAACCCACCGGATCCAGAAGCAAAAGCGAGCGAGGTCGCCGGGGGATCAGAAGCGGGCGAGTTCGCCGGTGGATCAGAAGGGGTCACCTCGCACCTCGCCCTCGGTGGAGTGGTGGTCGCCGCCGGAGATTGAGGAAGAGGAGGAGGATCCTTCCTCCTTCTTCGCAGGATCTTCCGTGATCCCACTCCCACCGGATCCATCTGAGCTCCCTATCCCATATGACCTTATTCTACCGCGCAGTCCATTTCATCGCTATTTTCAGTAATTTTCTTTTATTTTATGTCCATTTCATTGCTATTTTCAATAATTCTATTTTATTGTGCCGCACATTATCTTCTAGTAATTTTCTTCAATTATGCTCCCAGTAATTTCTTCAATTATGCCACACAGTCTGTTATCTTCTAGTAATTTTCTTCAATTATGCTCCCAGTAATTTCTTCAATTATGCTACACAGTCTGTTTTATTACTATTTCCAGTACTTTTTATATATTTGCAGGTATCTCCATGTGATTTTCAGTAATTTTTATATATTTGCAGGTATCTCCATGTGAGGTTGCAGAAACCCTTGATTGATACAACTTCTTCAGAGTAAGTATTGTTTCCCTTGCATTGAATTAGTGGTAGCCTGACAGTTAAATTGGCAGTGCGTAACATGTGGTGTTCCCTTTTTGTAGGATTACATTGGAGAAAGTGAAAACCTGGTATCACTACATGATCAGATTTGTGACTGTGATAACATTTTGTCACAAATGGAAACTGTTCTGACTGGATTCCAGGTAAAAGCATATTTTCCTATGCTCTGACAGCACTATCTGTAACATTCTTTTGTGTGCTGGCTAGCTGAATGAGTAGTTATACAGAAAATATTATCATCATTCTGGAATGTTCAAACTTTAGTATTACTTTTTTGCAATTAGCAATTCACGTGGTTTCTGAACTTCATCTGTATAAGAGGAGTCTGCCTAGCTAGCTACCAGAAAATTCACCGGCAGTATGTCTCTGCATTTTTAAGCTGTCCTTTTGTCATGTAAATAACATGAAGGAAACCGTTATCCTTGGAAGAACTTTTATTACCAGTACTGCAATTCTATGCTCAGTGATATATTCTAGGTTTTTATTATGTGATCCATGCGGGACGTTCATTGACCATACTTGACCATATTATGTGATCCCCATTCCATGCGATAAGCATCCCCTTTTTGTGGCTTACGGAATTGTATAATGCTATCTATATCTGCAGCTTGGTCTTAAACTTGACCATACTGGCTCACGAGTTTGCCAGAACGCTCGATTGGCTCGTGGAGTGAACTTCGGGACCACTTCATCGCCAACTTCCAGGGTACTTTCGAAAGGCCCAGGACCCACTTTGATCTTTATAATTGTTATCCAGAAGCTAGACGAATCGCTAAAAGACTACATTCGGCATTTTTTCGGAGAAGCGGAACAAAATCCCCAACATCATCGACGACGTCATCATAGCCGCGTTCCAGAAAGGAGTCCACGATGAGTTGCTGATTGGCAAATTTCGGGCACAAGCAACCGAAGTCGGTCAAACAAATGTTCGAGACGGCAAACTCCTACGCCAAGTCTGATGATGCAATCAAGGCCTCGCGACAAGACCGGCACGACAAAAGGGACGACAAACCATCCGGAAGCAGCTGGCGTCCTAAGAAGGACAACGGCAACAACAATAACAACGGCCAAAAAGATCGCAAGCGCAAACCCGAGGATCTGGTCGCCACGACATCAAATTTCCAGTAACAACGTCCCCGAGTCGCCGCATATGACAAGATCATGAACGCTCAGTGCACGCACCATCCCAATCACAAGCACGTGGCCAAGGATTGCTTCATTTACAAACAGTTCACCGAGCAGTATACAGCACAGCTACGACAAAAGCCGGCTGATGAAGCCGGTCCGTCGGGAACCAAGAGGAACGACCCGGCGAGTGGCTCAGAACCCTTCCAAGACCCTGTGGGCGAGCTAAACCACATCTTCGGGTGCGGCGTACGAGTTCAAGAGGAAGCAAAAGTTGACTGATAGAGAAATCAACGCTGCACAACCCGAGGTCTCGCATTATCTACGATGGTCGGAGGTGGCTATCACGTTTAACTGCTCGGATCACCCTGACCGAGTGTGTCGGTGACATGGGACCGGGGGTATCGAGACCAAAGGGAAGGGCGGCCACAGGGATTCACGTGGCCCGTTCCCCCGGAGGGGTCGGGCCCGAGGGTGACGTGGCGGCTGCCCTCCCGATATCTCCCCAGGGTCGGGCCGCTCCCTTTTCTGCCCTGAGGCCTGGGGCGCCCCGACCCCCTGTGGCGTTGGTGCCACGAGTGCAGGTTAGATGAGCTCGACGGAGCCCACCTAACCACATTTATGGCGGTTCAGATG